>LOEQ01009812.1:0-10888 GCA_001685075.1 Bramus lutescens | reverse complement strand
CAGGAGTAAGATGTAATCTCAGAATTGTTTTGATATGCATTTCTCTGATAACTAAGGATGTTGAGCATTTCCTTAAGTGTCTTTCAGCCATTTTTGATTCTTCTGTTGAGGGTTCTCTGTTTAGTTCTGTACTCCATTTTTTATTATCTTATTTGTTCTTTTGATGCTCAATTTCTTGTATATTTTGGAGATCAGACCTATCTGATGTGGGGTTACTGAAGATCTTTTCCTATTCTGTAGGCTGTCGTTTTGTCTTGTTGACTATGTCCTTGGCTTTACAGAAGCTTTTCAGTTCAGAAGGTCCCATTTATTAATTGTTTCTCTCAGTGTCTGTGCTGCTGGGATTATATTTAGGAAGTGGTCTCCTGCGCCAATACGTTCAAGTGTCACATATGCATTTCAAATAACTTAAAGGAAGTTAGTTCACTTGGGCTGACAGTGTTTCCTACAATAACTATAAATTAACAAAACAACCAGCATAAGGCACAATTAATCTTCTTTAGAACAGTTGGTAAGGGTAGTCCAAAAGACTTCCGAAACAATATAGATTATCTATGCAGTCTACGGTTGCCTCTCATGGGTTGAGAGCAGGCTCCAATTGCTAAAAACATCACACACATAGGACACAGGAATCAAATGACTTGAGTTGGATCTGACCTGACCGTCTCAGTCCTATGCTAGCTTCCACGGCTTCAGAAAATGTTCTGTAAGCTACTAAGGAAAGGAAGTAATGATACTTCCCTCCTCAGCTGCAGCACTTGTGAACATGACAATAACAAGCAAGACAAGAGGTGCACAAAGGAGCAACAAGTCACACTCACACATTGGTAGCAAACACCAGCTGTCTAATGGGACTTAAGGCTCAATCATGTCTGGTATTCAAAAATTAGTTTCCCACAGTTAGTGAAGTCCTTAGAAATGAATCTATGCCAGGCAGTGGTGGCACATGCCTCTAATCCCAGCACTTGGGGAGGAGAGGCAGGTGGATCTCTCTGAATTCAAGGCCTACGTGATTTACAGAGCAAGTTCTCAGACAGCCAGGACTACACAGAGAAACTCTGTCTGGATAAAAAATGAAAAATTCCTTCCTTCCTTCCTTCCTTCCTTCCTTCCTTCCTTCCTTCCTTCGGAAACAGAAAAAATAAAGCAATGAAATAAATCTACTACCCCCTCTGTTCTAGACCAACGTAATTGCCTACTAGATTCTAAATCTTATCCTCATACTGGATACATACAGCTTATCGAAAAAATCCTGTTTACAGGAAATGGAGAACATCACAGAAAAACCCACCTGGAGTAATGAAGAAATGACAAATCATGAGGAGCCTAGTCCCAACATCTACATCTACATCAGAGGTCCTGCATCTGTGACCCAGGAACATTATGGAAAGAAAAAAACCAAAAAGATTAAGAGTCAGAGTTCCAGGAAATCTGCTGTAAAATGTCTCTGCTAGAAATGCATGTATAAACAAGACTGGAATAATGAAAATGCCAATAAACGTGTTATCATGAAATGAAAGAACTTTTGCAGGATCCCCTTCTTAGACAAAGAGCTACAGGGCAGCTAATTACTGCTGGGAAAAAGAGAACCAGTTTCTCCCAGGGATGAATTCCCTTGTTTATTGCCCAGTGAAGCATGGTTAGCCCTGAAACATTATATGCACAAACAAAAATCAATGTGTATGTGTGTGTATGTGTCTGTGCATAGATGTGATTAACATAATGAAGAGAAGAAGCTCTCAACAGGAGAGTGGAGGATGTGAGGAGTTTAAAGGAGGGTTAATGGATGGGGCTTGAGGCATGGAAGAGAGGCAGAAAGGGATGCAATTCTATTTCAATTAAAAACATATTCATAAAAGAGAACACATAGGTTCTGTGGATGCCAGTTTCCTGATGTTGAAATGTGGTGCTGTACAAGAATTTTATGTACAAAATTACTTTTGAGGATAGGTAGACACATAAGACGTATTCTACTAGTTTTTACAAATCCCTATGCATCTATAATTGTTTAAAAAATCAATACTTCTTTTTATATACTTGGATTTTCTTTTTCTAATAAATTTTATTTTAATTTAAAATATAATTACANNNATTTACTGGCTTGCTCTACACTTTCCAACATCCAATGCTCCCATACTCACCTATGCCCTCTCATATTCATAGCATCCTTATATTTAAATATATTGTTGTGTATGCGTGCACACACACATACATGAATAAATACATGAATACAATGTACTGTGTACATTCAGTGTTACTTATATGTATATAGATTTGACCCCTTAGTTTTGAATAAGCAATTTGGATTTCTAATAACATTTCAATTGAAAAGAGACTTCTAATCCAATCAGAAAGCCAGATTACAGAACACTGCCCATAAACAAATGTCCTTTGTATGCTTGCAGGACTGCCCTGTGGGACCCACTTGTTACTGAGTGGCTAATTGACTAAAGCTAACTATGTTGAGCAGTTCAAATCAAGGTCTAGAGCGGCACATAAACAGATCAATATGTTTATTTTCAGGTAATGTATTTTATGAAGTGCAGTTGTTTACTAGTTCAATGTTTAAACTTTTCTTGTGCCTTTGACACTGATACTAAAATTTATTCCAATAACCTTTTGCTCTTTTCTCCGTTGTGATAACACTGGCCTCAAGCAGAAAAGTGAGCTACACAAAAGTGTTCCTTGTAGTCCCCTTTCGAGAGTGCTGTGGTCCTGTGCTTGAGCATTTTCTATTGCGACAAGGAGAATAGACAGATATTTGGCCAGGCATGTAATTAATTGTAAAGCCTCAGACTCCAGTGGCTGGATCACTGCCGTACGACATTTTCTGTGGAGACATGAAAAATATCTATTCCAGATGGGACAATCAAAGAATAATTCTACCAAGTCTAGCTTAGTGAAGCAATGAGGTTATTGGTGTCATTTACAGGGCCATTATGATTTAAAGGCAGCTGTATCATCAAAAAATCTTCGGACAAGAATTCACTGAAACTGCTATAACCCCTCAATCTTCCTTAGCTGTTGGAAGAGTCCTTCAAGTCCCCCAACAATTGTTTATCACTTTTATAATCTTGGGTAAAGGGCCTAGGTATCATTTAAGATTTGTTTACTTCATGAATCTTCTGAGCCTACTTCTTACACCCAGAAGGGGAATGTTTCGTTTTGGAGAAAATAGCTACATAACTACATGAGAAACTTCTCACAGTGATATAAATTCAGCACATGGCAGCAGCCAGCAACTCTGGTGTCTCCTGTCAGTGATGTCCCTTGCATAGCCACCGTGTTCAAAGTGCAAGGGTGGGCATGAATTCCAGGGTCTATCATGGTTTTTGACAATCACTGCAAATCAAGACACTGTAACCTGACAGCAAGAATTAGCCTCCAGGTTGTCAGTTCTGCACCATGCTTTCTGCTCTCTCTTTCCTCAAGAAGCTCACAGAACATTTTCCACATGACATACTTCCGTGTAGCTCCTTTTCCTTCTGTATCTATGGCTGGTGGATACAGCTCATGCCTTTCAATTTGTGATTGCTCTACGCTTTATAATAAAGATTGTTACTTTCTGCTTGGTTAGGCTCCTGATCTTGTGCTGTTCCCATAGGCTTTTAGCCTCTCTTGGCTAAAGCCCATGCTCTTGCATTCTTCTTAGTTGTTTCTACTCCAAATTCACGGCTTCATATGTGCAGGAATCAATCCTGCAGAGATAGTCTGCTCCCTTATTAGCAGGGGAAACCACACAGGAAGGGCACGGTCATTTTGCTGGGATTCAGTAAATATTATTTTGTACACTGCAGCTTTAGATCTCAGAAATTACTTCCCTACGATGGATTGCTTGTTAGGGCTTAGAACTATATCTCTGCAGACACATTCTCAGCTCAATGCTTTCCAAATAGACTTCTAACATCCCAATAAGGTATGCAGGGACACCAATGCCTATCAGGGTTCTGTTGGATGATTACAAATAGACACGCTGTCAGTGTGTTATCAGGTACTTCCCGTAATATCCCCTTTTTGTCTTTTTTTCTCTTTTTAAGACAATTTTGTATGCTAGTTGAGGCTGATACAATAAGTTCTTTCAGTTCATGAGATGTTTTCTATAATTTTCCCAACACAATGATTAGTTACACGTTAACAAATAAGAAAAGATAGCTGGAAAGATAACTGCTCAACCGATTCTTGAATGTACCTGTATATTTCCACAATGAGTCACCATAGATTTGAGAAAATGTGCACACTCTGTCATTTCACTGATAATGCCAAAATGGACAGACACTCAGGGAGACTTTTCAAGATCCAACCTGTGCTGGATTGTTTTCTGCATAAATTTCAAAAAATATACAAACCAAAGCAACAATTGCCTTTGGATGAGGGAATTATTCCATTGAGGAACCATTTAAAAAATTTTGCACATGCAACCCAGTAAAAATACACAGCTACTGCTTACTTGTTCAGATGGTGTGCGAGAGTGACACTGGCTGTATATGCAATGTGAACATATACACTGCTGAAAAAAGAAACTGCTCTTTCAGCCCTTGGACCCCATCTTGGCATATGGCACCATATTTCCCAGGATAATTATTACAATGCTACATTGACTACAGATCTGCTACAGAATAAAACTAGAATTTGTGAGACTATAAGGGAGAATAGAGGTTTATCACTAAATTTAGAAATGAAAACATCAAAAATGAAGAAAGGTGACATATTTTTGAAAGAGATGATACTCTTCTCCTAGCATGGAAAAACAAATGATTGTCCTTATGATATCAGTGATCCAAGATACTTCTGCCCCACCAACAGAAAAAAAATAGGAAAATGGGAGAGAATATTGTAAAACCTGCCTGCATCAAGGAAGACAATGACCACATGAAAGGTGTTGACCATGCAGATAAATTCCTTTCGTGTTGTTTCATTCTAAGGAAAATGATGAAATGGAAATAAAGCAGTGCTATACCTTATAAGCTGTGGAATTTTCAATTCTTTTAGGCTATACAATGTCATCAATTCACAAGAAAAAATTAAGTATAAACAGTTTCTGCTATCAGTGGCAAGAGACTGGATAACATAACAATAATGAATGCTCTCCAAAGACAAATCTGTCCAGCTCTTCACCTGGAGGTGCAATGAAAGCACCTCATAAAGTTCCACCCTAAAGCTTGTCAGGTGCTAGGAAGCAGATGAAACTATGCGTATGCCAGCAAGTAGAAAGAAAAAATTTCCTATGAGAGCCTGCAGAATTTGTGCTACCCAGGGAAAAAAGACTGAATCTAGATACTTAGGAAATTTTGTTTGGTCCCCCTTCATAGAGGAAAATATTGTATGCAGTCCCATACATTAAAAAAGTACTAGGAACTTTAATTAGCTTTTTAATTGTTGAACTTGTTTAATCGTTTAATTAGTTGTTTAATTTCTAAGTTGTTTTGTAAGTGAAAAATTTATAATTACTGAAAACCAACACCTAAAGTGCATTAGTATCTGTACTTATGATGATTAAAATAATATGCAGCATGCAGATTTGACTGGAGGAGATCTCCTAAGGATCTTGGCTACAAGTGTGAGGGAAAAAGTCAAGACAGACTACAGGACAGAGGATACATGTTGAACCATCAACATGGGAACACCCTGAGACTAGAAGGGACATGCTAAGTCTTGTTCGCTACAGAGTCCTCATGAAATTATCACATGTCATCCTTTAAAATAACATGGATAGAGATTTATAATACTGTGTTGTTATGTAGTCCAAAGGTACTTATAAACTTAACAGATACCTTTTACCTGCTCAAACAAAAAACAAAGAATTTCATCTTTAGCTGACTCATACACCCTGTACATTCCATACATACATATATATATAAAGATAGATAGATGATAGATACATAGATAGATAGATGGATGGATGGATGGATAGATAGATAGATAGATACATAGATACATAGATACATAGATAGATAGATGATAGACAGACAGACAGACAGACAGACAGACAGACAGACAGACAGACAGACAGACAGACAGACAGACAGATAGATAGATAGATAGATATGCTAACCTAAAGTTTGTGTGTTTTCAGGGAAAAAAGAACCAGACATTAATAAAGCCAAGTAGCCCAGGGGATCCAGCCTGTCAAAATGCCTCTGTTGAAATTTCCTCAAAATTCTACATCCAGAATAACCTCAAAGCTGCTAGCTGAGATGTTCAGCCTCACAGACTACTCCTGCCAAGACTTCAGATGAGCTCTACAGTTTCCTATCACAATAATGCAGTCAGCTCTCCCAGAACTGGAACATTATCTCAATTTTCTCAGGCCCTCTAAAGATGCCATTGCCCCAGATATCAGGAAGAAGTTTAGAGAACACAACACCCACATTCTCAGGAGGTGGGGTGGGTAGTCTTTGGTCATTTCAATGGGTTATGGACATTTGTCATCATTTACGAGGCTTGGTTTCCAGTTGTTACTGATCATGGTCAAGGAAAGAAAACTAAATAAAATAGGTTAGATTGAAGGATCTCTTTCTGAAAAAACAGGGGGAATAAAGAAATGATAAGATAAAAAGGTAGACTATTGAATCTACTTTTAAACTAAAGCAACACTAGTCTTAAATATTTTAATTGGTATGGATTTTTATATACTGAAATAAATTTAAGTTTATTTTTGTTATACTGTATATATGTTTCAACTCTTGATTAAGGTATTGCACCTATGCCACTCATTTAACAAAGTAATGTAAATTTATATTTCTTGAAAGTTATTATTACAACCTGTTTAGGATAATTAGGAAATGTATGTTAATAGTTAATCATCTATAACAATCAAACTTTTAGTTATATAGGTATGCTTTCAAAGTCAAACAAAGATGCATTTTAGATAGATAGATATTCTTCAAATACTTAAGAGATCTATAGAATATGATATTGAAGAAGTTTTAACAACATAAGGCTTTTTGTAACAGTGAGACACATCCACTCCTGGAAGCACCAATATTCTTCAAAAATAATGATTGGTGCTTAAGAACCTTCATATGGAGTTTGCATTCAATATGGAAAAGAAACTATTCTGGCCTCAACTGCTGACAGTGTGTTGTTCAAACTGAACAAGCAGAAAACAGAAGGTATCTGTCAAACTTTTCTAAGACAAGGTAGGAAAATCCTTCAAGATTCCTGTTTTTCAGAAAAGTTTGTTGGATATCCTAGGCTTGTAGGCCAAAGATGGATGCTCCAAAATTACAGAAGAACCCTGGGTGACTGTCCAAGAGGAGAGCTGTTTCTGTCATATATATTGTTTTGGATATTGCTTGCTCAGCACTTCCTGTTTACTCAGGTAATAGATCCTTCTTGGGTCTTTGATGGGGTTGAAAACTAGATATTTATAGTTATAGTTTTCTTGTTACCAAATTCAGAAAAGGAATTCAAAAAAGAGATATAAAGTGTATAAGGTCAAGAGATATAAAAGCTTAAGTTATTTATCTAAGAAATGTTTTAAGGTTTAAAACGATATTTTTAGGATGACAGTAAAGGTTATGATAAAAATTGTTTAGGTATAGAACTTTAGACTCATCAAGATAGGAGAAATAATAAAGTAATTTCTCCAAAGTTGCCAAATACAAAGGGATTGAACACTGTAAATATAATTCTTACTTGATAATTGTTCTTATTTTATAGTTTTACTCTTTTAGAATCAAAACCTTTCCTTTTTATTTAGATAAAAAGAAGTAAATCCTGTGGGATATTTGTACACTGTGCGAAGATATATTTTTGTGATTGGTGTAATAAAAAGTTGAACAGCCAATGGGTAGGCAGGAAGTATAGGTGAAATTTCCAGACAGAGAGAGAACTCTGGGAAGAAGAAAGGCAGCATAGTCAGTCAAACATGAAGCAAACAGGAATGACAGTATGTAGATGAGCTAACAAGACTTATGACAGAATATTTATTTATATAAATGTTTAAGTTATAACAGCTAGTTAAGACGCCCTTAAGCTAAAGGCCAAGCTTCTATATTTAGTAAGAAGTCTCCACATTGTGATCTGGTGGTCCAAAAATAAAACTCTGACTACAGATCAACATTTGCTAAGAAACATTTATAAATGCAGAATAGTCCTTCTAGATTGTTGGACACTTCCCTGAGGACTAAAGTGGAAAGTTGGGCATTGGCCAAAGCCTTTGCCTGATTTCTTTGATAGAATCCTCAGTCATTTTAAAGCCATGTTCTTTATATCGTAGGGCAGTGTCTCATGAATCAAACCTCTTCTCGTGTTCTAGCTTCCATGATAGACACCTATAACATTCATTTTTATCCAATTACCTAATTTCTGGGTCAGCAGGAAGTACCAGGCAAGGTAAGGTGTTTGAAGACAGTTTTTGCTAGTGTCCATGCCACCATCCCATACAGAAAAAGAGCATATTTTCTCTTGTCATCTTTTATCCTCACCATTCTTTTTGCTTGAATGCAGAATTAAAGTTCAGGCTACAACAGCCATCTTGTGGTCATGATGTGAAAACATTAAACAACAATCAAATTAATTACAGACACGCCAGCTCTGTTCTCCCAACCTTCCAGAACAGTACAATCAGCTTTAACCCCTGAGATATTTTGCCCACAATAGTAAACTTTAGTATGTGTATTAGTAGCTTAGTAGCTACTTGGTTCCCCAATGGTTCTGCAACCTTTCAAATAGTTAAATTTTGAGTGATTAATTCACATGATTCAGCAACATAGTCCTACTTACAGACACTGCGGCTAGATAGAAATAAAGTTGACCAGAAATTAAAATCAACTAAAAGCTCTCTCAAGAAAGATTGGGTCACCTCTCGAATTTTCTGCTTCATAAATAATTTGTCTTAGTATTGATCTTAAGGGCAATTATTGCACAAAGTAGACAAATAAATATTTGATTATCTTAAAATTATTGTAGAATTCATACAGAAATGTCTTATAGCTCTCTAGTAAAAAGGGCAGAGTGCCCAACTTGCCATTCCAAGAATCCACAATCACCTGAATCTTGATGAACTCATAAAGAAGAGAATGGATTATAGTGGGAAAGTTTATCTCTTGGTTTCCTCTGTGTCTAACTAACACATCTAAGAATGTGTTTGTGTTCCTTGCCATGATCACAGTGAATTTTTGATTCTGCCCTTTTGTAACCACTTGTCATCATCTAAGTCGCATGGTGACAGAAAGGGAGACAGTCACTGTCCCTCACCGTTCTTTATCCTTTTCCCCAGGACCATTTGGTGGTAGAGGATGGAAGACAAGAAAAGTCTTAAAATAGTAGACAAGCTGAGAAGGGTAATAAGAATCTCTAAAAGCTATGAACTAGACAAAAAATTAAAGGGTGGAAGGAATGGAATAGGTGGCAGGCTAGAAATATTCTGCACTCAGGGAGGCAGCACATATTCAAAGTTTATTAGGATAGAAATGAAGAGACCAGAGGTGTTAGGAACCATTGCCATGGGCCCCTAGACTGAGTATTAGAAATGTGACTGCTTGGGCTCACAACTATGCATACATATCTATATTCTTTATATGTACATAAATAAGGCAATACTTAGTGGACCAAAACAGCAAAAGTATCCACATGAGGAAAAATATCTAATTAACAAATAAATTCAGTAGCCGAGTACTAATGGAAACATCAATAAGCACAAGAATCCTGGAATGTCATAGTCAAAGGATGATATAGGTTAACTTGTGCACTGTACCGATAAAGAAGCTGAAGTCAAACTAGGTTAATAGACTTTTCTAAGGTTATTCTCAAGGTTTGCCCTGAGTTCCACAGCATGGTTGTTAAGAATCTGCTGCCTGCAATATCCACAGATCAGTCTGTAGCTGAAGATTCAAGCTTATAATTTATGTACCTCAGACCTATGGGAGTTACACGAAACTGTGAGAGACATTTACTTCAAGAAGAACTGAAGAAGTAAATTGCAGGAAACGCAGTCAAACCTGGGTAGTGGCACCTGCCAACAGCAGAGGGAACATGCACTCGTCGGCCCTGACACTAGGAAATGAAGCTCCCATAGAAAAGAAAGGTGTTCTGCAGGTGTTGTCATCCACCCTGGCTCTTTTGGACCTGTAAACGCTGAGTACATCATTCCATGAGTACAAAGCAGGTAGAACAGACCAGACTTCCTAGATTTCATACTTCTAATCTATACCTTTCATAAGTTTCTCAATAAACAAAGTATTGAAATAAACCTGGGTGAAAATTTGACATATTCTTTCTGGAAAAAGATTCTGGCAGATATGAGAATGGATCCTAGGTAATTGCAGCCAGAGGGCGCAGAACACCAAGCTTCGTGTGCTTTGACTTTCCAGTAAATGGCAAAGTGAGAGGGAAAACTGAAGACTCACAGGCACTAACTCCACATGAAGCTGTGGGATTCGAGCCAAATAAATAACATGAAGATTTCAGATGAAAAATAATGTCATAGAGCTTCAAACTTGAAAGGACAGCAAATTTCTCTAGCATGGAGGACCTCATTTTCATACAGTGATGGATGTATCTATCTGTTAGGCAAAGAACTCTAGTCACCTACAGGAGGCTCTCTCATCGGACTTTGCAACACAGGGACTGTGCGATCTTGCATGGCGGTTCAGGCAGAGCTCTAGTGCTCATTATTTCTCAACTTAACCTACATTTACTAATCACTTCCCATGTGTAGAGTGCTGCGCTATATGCTTTAAAATGTCAATAGTATTAATGCCTAGTTTCTTGAGTTCTTTATGTATTTTGGATATCAGACCTTTGTCTGATATGGGATTGGTGAAGATCTCCCATTCAGTAGGATGCCTTTTTGTCTTAATGACAGTGTAACCCAATTAAAAAATGGGGTACTGAACTGAACAGAGAATTCTCAACAAAGAAGTTCAAATGGCCAAAAGACACT
>LOEQ01009811.1:62957-79946 GCA_001685075.1 Bramus lutescens | reverse complement strand
TATCTATCTATCTATCTATCTATCTATCTATCTATCTATCTACATATCTACCCACTTACCCACCTACCCACCTACCCACCTACCCACCTACCCACCTACCTACCTACCTACCTACCTTCTTATATATCTCAGGTGAATCGTCTAAAGACAGATTACATTACACTCTCGCTGCTGCAGTAGGTTCCCTGACTAAAGGTCTGCCTTCAAAAGTGATCATGTAGCGACTGGATTCATTTTCCTAGGTAGATGATACAGCACTCTTCAAGTTTTAACCTCTCAAGACTAGTTTGTCAGACTCATGCTTGCCCGAAACAAAATGCTTTCCAGTAATTGGCCCCAGTCAAGCAACTGTCTGTTTCTGCCTCAACGGAGATTGAGCGTGGGAACATTATGTCCCCAGGTTGAATCACAGGAGCACTGCTTTGCCCCCTGTTCTAAGGCATTCCTCTTTTCCAGATGAAGGTGCAGAATTGGAGTTATTTTCCTGTCTTCCCAGCTATTGACTTCTTCCAGGGTTTATGTTTTCTTTTCCTTGAGACAGAACTTCCCTTTGTAGCACTGACTGGCCTGGAACTCACTGTGTAGACCAAGCTGGCCTTCAACTCAGAGATCCACCTGACTTTGTGCCGGGATTAAAGCTGTGGGCCATCCTCGTTTTAAGACTTATTTCGAAATCACTTTTATTTTTGAGTATTTGTGAGTGAAGATCATATTATATAGGTGCCTGCAGAAGCCAAAAGTGAGATCCCTTGTTTGTTGAATTCCAGGTGGTCGTGGGATGCCTTACAGCGGATGCTTCTTAGCAGCCTCCAGAAGAGCGGCCAGTGCTCTTAAACACTGAGCCGCATCCCCAGATACTGTTTTTCTTCACTATTATAAAATTGTCTTCTTGTTACATTTTTGGTCTCTAGAGCCAAAATATATGCCACTCCCCCCAACTTGAAGGGTGCAGAAGGCTCAGTGTTGGTACTATATCATATTCTAGGAGCTGTCCATGAACCTTAAAAGAGACCTTTTTTCTAGGTTAGTTTTTCCATTCTCATATTCTGTTAGAAAAGGCACCATTGCTGTTTTGATTTTTTTCCCCCATTGCTCTTTGGTGGTGGTTAAAGTAGCATAAATGAGCTGAGCTTACCTTGTAATACACTTTCTATTCTGTTTTTGTCTATTTTGTTTTTGTTGGCTCTTAGTATAGAAGGAAATCCCCTGACTAGGAGTATGCAGAGGTTGGCAGACCTTTCTCAAATAGCCAGTGTCTCTCCACCATCCCCTTTTTCTGCCCTGGAGTGACCTGTGGTTCTATGGACTCTGATGGAACACTCTAGGTGTCAGGGGAAAGCAACACAGTTGGAACACAAGTCGTGGCAGTGGTAGGAGAAAGGAAGTTCCTTTGGCCCTCTGTTGCTCCCAGGTGATATGTTTATCTTCAGTGACCTTTGTTAAATGGTTCCTGTTTAGTCTTTTGTTAATTCATGCCATTTCTCTACTTACTGTTTTCTGCTTTCCATTAACGTCATAATCTTACCCAATAAAGTAATCCACGTCATCCATAGTTCTTTCCAATTCAAGCGGTATGTTTTCTTCTTCTTTTCTGAATACCATACCAGTTAGTTACTGAGATGCTATCGCTGTTCCTGGCGTTGTTCGTTTCTGATGGTGTCTCCCAGCATATCATGCAGCTTTATGAGGTGATTGTCCCAGTAGTCTGGGACATTACAGTCAGGAGCCTTTGTCTTCTTTGTTTAGCACAGTGCCCTGAATCTTCTGAGTCAGGTTATTGTTTAAAATACTTGATAACTCATGTAAATAATAAAAGAAATAAAACTGTGAAAGATACTTTTTAGCTGATGTGAGTAGCACCCTCACACGTGGAAGAAGCTGTGGATGAGAAAATTCTGAGTAATAAATTTCCTAAAGATACATCGTTTGTATTGTCTATAGAAATATATGTTAAAATGGATTCATATATATTTAACTTATATATTATCTAATGATTCATATGCTCTGCTTTTAAAGATTCATTTGAACTGCTTACTCTTTGTGCATCGATTGGCAGAAGAGTCCAGGACAAATGCCTGTGAAAGTAAATCTAAAGTTATCAAAAAGGATCATGTACTGGCTGCAGCAAAGGTAAAGCAGGAATTTTGTTTAAGCAAGTTAACCTTTAAGTTACTACCATGGCTATCATCTTTGATTCAAATACTTTTTAAAAGATTTTTATTTTGAAATGCCTATAACCTAACATCGTGCAAGAAGAGTTGAATGATAGTTATAGAAAGTTAGAAAAGACTATGAGAAATGTACCAGTAAAGAGGATTGTTGAATTTTGTTTAATAACATTTTGGAAATGTATTTAAATACAGAACATATTCGGCATTTTCTAAACTTTGAAGCACTGATTTTGTAGTTCTCTTACTACTATTGCTTTGCACAGAGCAGTGCTCGGCTGGATCACAAACCTACTTGTGATAGACAGCCAAGGCATTGTCTATGCCCCAACAGTTTTATGGGACTCTTAAATTCTCTTCAACGAGAAATACCACAACTTTTCAAGTCCAACTAAGTATTTTTCTGAAAGTAACACAATAATTAAGAGCATGAAAAGCATATGTAAGTGTTTTAAATTTAGACTTTTGTTTTTCTACTCTTTTATTGCCTTTATTATGCATCTATATGTGTGCATGTGTGTTTGTGTGTATGTATGTGTACATGTGTGCACCTGTCACAGCATACCTGTGGAGCTCGGGGCGACTTTTGGCAATTCGTTCTCTATCTTGTGGGGTCAAACTCAGGTCGTCTGACTTAGCACTTAGTGTCGGTTCACACTGAGCCAACCCATGGGGCCCGAGGCCATTTTTCTTTTAAACAGTTATTTTTATTTACATTTTTTGGAGATAATTTAGGCCTCATCCAGCATTTTTACAACTAAATATTTCCCTTTGTCATATTTCTGCAACATTTAATGTTTTGAAAATTGTATATGAAATAAATTATTCAGTGTAAGATGACCAGTCTTGACCTCTAGCTGATATAATTCCAGCTTAATTGTGAGATTTTTATGTTACAGTGGATTTATACTACTTTATAGGGCTTTTTTTTTTAGTTTAAAAACATTTTTCATACCCTAGATCATTATTTTGGAATCAACAGTTTTGATACTTTGATTGTAATTTGCAAGGTTAGTAAGTGAAAGTGACTCCACACCAGGTTTCCTAATCTACAGATGGTTCCTATTCACTGAGGGAAGTGAATGAGAAATCTAGGCTACTTATATTGCAGCTCGCTAGTTACTTATTTCCCTTAGGTATAACATGTATCTTCACTTCCTCTCTTACAGCTAATTCTGAAGAAGAGCAGAGGTTAGAAGTCAACGCATGTTCAAGAATTATATGATGTGTTAATTTAAGTGGTAACAGATCATTAAGACATTTTTGTATGTGTCAGTTTATATGGTGGATTATTAAAACACTGACTATATGAGCAATGTGTGAATTTTACTTTTAGGAATTATGTTTTTTCATTTTAAGTGACTTCTCAATTTTTTTCTTTCTCTACTATTGTGCTTAGTATATCAAAAATGAAATCATACTGTACTTATAGCTTCAAGAGATATATTTTTAGACTTAAGCTTATGTCTTTGGATTTAGCCAGAATTATGCAGTGAGTTTAATTTCTGAGAGAAAGCAGTATACATTAAAATATAGATACATTTTAAATATGTTTATTTTTGATGTAATCACAAAGCATTTCTGTCTAATTTTGTTTTTCACTAATAGTAACAGTAAAATTTCTCAGCTAGAGGATTTTAAGCATTAGCCAATGTTTTTACAAACATGTTTCCCTCTATAAACCACGAATAAGAAGCTCTGGAACAGCTGACCTACTTTCTTCAAATCATGGGCTTTCGGAGATAAGACATTCCTACAGTAGTTATTTGGAAGCTTATTGTATATTATTCAATATTTACTTCTAAATTTTGTTCTGAGATAATTACAAATTGTGTATAAAGTTGCAAAGCTAATATAAACATATAGTCTACACTAGACACCCAGTTTCTGCAGTGTTACATCTAACATATTAAAAGCAGTATTTGGTAATTGGTATCTATGTAGCTCTCTGCTATTTTATGAAGCGTGCAGATCCATAGAATTGCTACAAGCAGTATATAGAACTACCCCAGTACCACAGTCTTCGTGGTCCAGTTACCGTGTTCTCTACCGGACCAACACCCCTAACCAATTGTTCTCAGCTCTATAGTTTTGTCACTGAGAATATTATGTAAATAGAAGCATGTAAGAAATAACCTTGGGAGATTTTTTTTTCACTCAGTGTAATATCCTTATGATATGTTCAAGTTGTTACATTTACTGCTGAATGGTCTGGGTTTACCATTACTTTGTATAACTGTTTGCTTATTGAAGAACATTTTAATTAGTCTGATTTGAGGATTATTATAAATAAAATTTTTGTGAATAATTGTAAACATTTTTAAAATGTATATGAGTTCTTTTTTTCTGGAACAGATGCCTAGAAGTTTGATTAATAGATCAAATGTCAAGTATATGTTTAGCTTCGAAAAACAAACTAAATGAACTATGCCAGAGTGATCATACTATTACATTTTCACTAACAATGTATGAAAGTAATTTTATTTGCACTCTAATGAGCATTTGGTTTTATTGTTTTAATTTTTAAAATTTTAGCTGTTCTGACAGGTGTGTAGTTTTAATTTACACTGCACAGTGGCTTTTGTCTACATTGGGACTCCTGTTACAAATTGCCATTTACTAGGGAGCTTATAAGCAAGTTTATTTCTGACAGTTCTGCTGGTTATAAGTCCAAGATGAGAGTGTTCATATAGGTGAGTTCTGGTGAAATATATATTAAGTTATTTGGCTTCAGATTACAAAGATTTAGGAAATGCAAATTCTGTGGGGGAAAAAGTACAGTAATTTTGAAGGATTTAAGGTGTAGTCTAGTCTATGGATGAATAACTTTCAAGAATTGAAAATAAGGAACAGCCAGGCTACTAGCATATATTACAGTTTTTACATGGTGAGTGAGATAGCTCAGAAGATAAAAACAGATGCCAGACATTAATGCAAGCCTGAGCCTTGAGTTTGGATTTTAAACTCAAGGACTTGAGGAGAAAGCAACAGTCTGTCCAGTTACATGTGGGTAGTAGAATGTGTTTTTATATGTGCACCCATGGCCTTCCTGAGTGCTGAGGATAGTAGAGTTTTGAGATGTGAACTCAAAGTGTAGTTAGATATATTAAGCCCTAACATTGAGTTTATTAGTCCTGATGTCATTCTGAGCCAAAGAATGTATGTCGTATGTATTATTCTTAGAAGAATGCTAAAACAAAGTGACTTTCCTACTGAACAGCCATCTCTAGCATATATTCATTTTCCCCTCTGTCCCCTCGACTTCTAATTTTTCCTCCTTTGATCTTGTAGTTTTGGTGTTGTTGCTAAGGTCTCATGGATGCTAGGCAAAACTGCCACTAACCAATAGTCAAATCTCGCCTGTAATTTTTTATTCTATTAAAACTGGTTTTTCGGCCGGGTGGTGGTGGTGCACGCCTTTAATCTTAGCACTCAGGAGGCAGAGGAAGGCGGATCTCTGAGTTCGAGGCCAGCCTGCTCTACAAGAGCTAGTTTCAGGACAGGCACCAAAACTATACAGAGAAACCCTGTCTCCAAAAACCAAACCAAACAAACAAACTGGTTTTTCATAGTTAATAATGGTTTAAACTGGAACCATTCTTCTTGATTTGTTTGAAGCTGTATAAAATAAGACAAACTCCTAGAAATAAAATTATATCAAAGATATATCTTGTGTAACACTGGAGTAGCTTTGGCTTGTATGCTTAATTGAACGTAAAAACATTTCTAATTAATGCAAAAATATGTAATGGAAAGAAAAATGGCTAGTTCTCTTAAGTCTTGACATGCTTATTCTGGTAGAATAAGCAATTCTAAGAGAACGATAATTCTGCTAGACTGTTGTGTCCCAGCCACCAATGTCTTCAGTGAATAGCAGCGCTGACTACAGATAGTTTGGTGCCGGTCATAAAGACTCAGATGTGCAGGCCGATGCCATGATAGCCAATAGTGAAGCCTGCTGGGAGAATTGTGCTTTTTGGCTGCCTGTGCTCGCAAAGAGAACCAACCAGAGGCAGGGACTGTACTTGGCCTGCAGGAGAAAACAGTTTCTCTAGTGCCATTAGTCTCGTACTGTAGAAGGTGAGGTGTAACCCGTGTGAGTTAGTTGTGCCAGACTGGGACTGTTTGGGTCTTCCTCACACCACATATAGACCTTTAAGAAGTAGTGTGCCAGAAAGCCATCTTTTAACTTGTTTTGCATACATCAGACGCGTGCTAGCAGGCCATTCCTCATAGAATACCATCCAAATATTGCAAAGCCTGTTTCACAGGCTGGACAGTTTCCAGTCCTTCTGTCAAGAAAAGCTATTCCAAGGCCAAGTCGAGCAGAACCTTGGAGGACTTCATAGCAACCCGCTTTGCAGTACAACCCTAGGAAACCGTGAATAACTCATATTGAGGAGCACATAAACATATAGTACTCAGAACTTATTTCCCAAGTTGCATGTGATGACAAGGTAAACATTTGCTTAAGAACTTAAAAGGGAGAGTCCTCTGAAACTGCCAGAGGATGCTCTCCCATAAGTTAAACCCCAAATTAGCTACAACTTGGCTCTTTCCAGCACCCTCAGGGGCTGAGTGTTACAAATTATCTCATCTTTTGGTTTAAAGAAAACAAGAACTTAGCTTTTCCTCCAAAACACTGTAATAATGTTTGACCTAGTAGAATAAAGGTATGCTTGAATGATAAGTTGGTGCTATTTCTGGTTGTTTGCCACTCTTTGGTGATTCAAATACCTGTCACTTTGCTTCTAATGACCCCATGCATATATAGAGTTATTATATTCATTTAGAAATATTCTGCTGAAGAAGATGATTGGCCATGTCTGGAGGTTTTTTTTTTAGCATAGATGTAAATTCCAGGTAGTTGTTAATGGCTTAAAAATAAGATCATGACATGTCAACTTCATTTTGATAGTTTTGTACATGGAACTGCTACCAGCAATTAAAGTTAACATGTCCCCAGGGATACAGTTTTCACTGACTTTATTACAACTATTGCAGATAGAAACAAAACAAAAACAATGCACTCTTCTTAATTTCTCTATCCTTGAATAAGAAAATACTATGATGAGCAGATATTTTATCATTTTTTAGGATTCATTCTTTCTGTGATGTATGGCACAATGCTCATTGGGTACATAAACAGAAATGCTCATTAATATTAGTGGGAAGGCATGAGCCTGGGTACAGAAGAGGAAAGGTAAGTGTGCATACACATGAGAGTCAAAGAATTCAGGTGATAGACATTTTTATGGGCTATTTGAAAATATTATTCCTGATTCAGGTAGCTATAGCCTTTAGAGAAAAAGGAAACCCTCCTTATAATCTCCGTTGCCAAATGTCATGTGGACTTCAGCCTGAGTGAAGAAGTAGGAACATTAGCTTCACTCATTGTGTGTTTAGCTACATTGTAAAGAGCTTAGCTTAGAAGAACTATTTTGCTATGTCGTATTTTTATGGCTCAACCAAACTTTTTTTTTTTTTAGATAAATAACACTTCAGTTTCTGTTTGGATCATGCAAGTTATAAATCTTGTTGATGTTTATTTGTTAAGACTGAAAAATAAGGTTAATGCCTAAAAGTGAGCTGGTTATTTTAACTCTGTATTAACTGATAACTGCAATCAATAAAGAGGCAAAAGCTCAATTCCCCTTTGCGAGGCGCATGGTGGTGATAGGAGACTTTATGTTTCTATGTGTCTATGTTATCTAACATACAGATACATAACAGGGCAAAAAACTAATGGTGGATATTTCTAGAACCTTGGAACATCATTGCTTCATTAGTTAAGAAATTTTAAGATTAAAATTTAAGTTATGAATTTACTACTTTAAATTGTGGAACTCACTGCTTTCTTATCGTGTGTGTGTGTGTGTGTGTGTGTGTGTGTGTGTGTTCAATCACACGCATGCGCGTACATGTAGGTGCTTGCCAAAATGTCTTTGTGGAGGTCAGGGGACAAGTTGAGGGAACCGGTTCTCTCCTTCCACCATGTGTGTTCTGGGGATTGAACTCAGGTCGCAGGGCTTGGTGGTAAGTGCCTTAACATGCTGTATGAGTTTGGTTTTTGCTGCTGTGATAAAAACACTCTGACCAAAGCAACTTCAGGAAGGAAGCGATTGGTTTGGCTTACAGTTCCAGAGAGGGTGGAGTCCAGACATGGCTTGGCAGCCAGAGCATAAGACCATGTGTCACACTGCATCAGTAGTCCAGAAGCAGAGAACAGCAAATGGTGTAGGGCTGACTAATACAAAGCTATCCCTTCAAGTCTCCACCCTGCGAAGGGTCTCGAACCATTGCAAACAGCGCCGCCAGCTGGGGAGGAGGTTATCAAACACGTGAACACGGGAGCCTCTGGGGGGCGTTGTGTGTTCTAACCGCAGTACCTGTGGAGCCTTTTTGCCCCTTGTGCTTTGTTTCTCTTTTCACAAGATGTTTGACTACTAAATGGATACTGCAAGAAATCTCACTTGTAGTTAAGAAGAAAGCCTATATTATATGTTTTGGGGAAGATGGGAAAGCTCTTTGCTCTAGATTTCCCTTTTAGATGAACTTAATGCGCTTTTCTTATGCTACTAGCAACCCGCTGCTCTCCCTGAAAGCTACCCTGGTTTGCTTTAACCAATGTGGTCTGAATCCCAGCCAGCATTTTACTAATATTTATCAGTGTTAAGCTTTGCATAACTTGAGAAGTCAAATTTGTTGCAAATCGCTTCCACTTGTACAAATATATTATTTATGCACAATTGGTAAAAGCCCAGTACTCTCATTAAATAAACTGACACGCTCATGTTATGACCTGGGCTGGGAGTCTGGTTAAGTGAGATTATTCTGGAGAAAGAAAAATCAAAAGAATTAGAGAGTAATTGTATTAAAGTTGTCACCTTTAACAGCAATAAAAGGCATTTTGCCCAAACGCGTTTTGCCTTAAGTTATGAAGTCAAATGTTCCAGACGGAGTTTTGCAGTTCAATGAGCTGAACTCAGTTTCTTCATTTAAAAATGACCCACTCTCCAGATTGAGCTCATGGAGACGATGTTACCTCCAAAGGTTTAAGGCTGGCAAGACTCGCTGCCAAGGGAAATGACCAGGGCACAACTTCATTTTGGGGACAGAGACTAAAAGGTAATGAAAGCCCAGGAGAAGGGGAGCCTCAGTCCACTCCGAGCCCAAATAAGCCTACCTGGATTTGCAGATATACTCTCCCCGATAATGTTCTGCAAACTCTACTGAAAGATTGGAGACTCTAATCTGGGACTTCTTGATTGTAAAGATCAACTACAGGTTTAGTGATGACAGTGTCTTAGCCGTTGTTCCTAATGTTGATCAGGGACAAAAGTTACACTAGCTCAGAGTGAGCTGTCTGAGAAGTTATGGAAGAAACTAAGGAAAATATTGCTCGATTCCACTGTCATGTGACTTTTGGCTAAAGGTGTCTGTCTGAGGCCATTAATGGGAGTATGTTGTTTCACCTCTAAGTCATCACTTAATGAGACACAACAAAAAGTATTTCATTCATTAATTAAATTAAAATTAAGATCCTGTTGTGCTTGAGATATGCAGGTTATTACAGTGATGGCTTCCACAAACAAAATGTTTATTCCTGGAGTCTGAAGTTTAGTGTTTATTGAATTATTTTTGAAATTTTCATTTATTTAATTATTTTTGCTTGCTTTTTGATTTTTTAAATATACATTTAACTTTTATTTAATACAAATGTTTTCATAGAAATGTTCTGGTTATGGTTTCCCCTCCCCCAAATCCTCTCAGGTCCTCCAGACCCACTCGAAGTTCTGTCCTCTTTTTCTTTATCTCATTAGAAAATAAACAGACAGCAACCACAGAAGAAAAGAACAACACAAACAGAAAGATATTGAAAGAAAAAAGCACATGAAATACATGAGACACAAAAACACATACTTTTTTGTGCAAAAAATCTCATTAAAACACAACAGACCTGTAAGATTAAAAAAAAAGACAAAGCATTATGAGACAAAAAAAAAAGACTATAAAAATAGCATTGAGTTTGTTCTGTGTTGGTCACGTCCATGCTGGGCATGGGACCTGCTCTTAAATATGGTTTGTATATCCAGCGAGATTCCTTTGGAGAAAACTAAGATTGCACTGGGAGTGGCTGTCAGTTGGAGATGGCCTGTGGGTTGAGGATAGACTCTTGTGTCTATGGCCTCCATGCTGGCACCCATCTGACATGGACCTGTGAAAGCTCTATGCTGCTGCAGGCTGGAAGTTCATGTGTGTGCCAGCCCTGCTGTGTCTAGAAGGCCTATTTCCTTAGTGTCTTCTATCCCCAGATTTCTGAAGAACCATCACACCGCTTTCCATAATATCTGTACAAGTTTTCAGTCCCACCAGCAATGGATGAGTGTTCCCCTTACTCCACATCCTTGCCAGCATGAGCTGTCATTTTAAAAAATGTTTCTCAGCCATTTGTGTTTCCTCTTTTGAGAACTCTCAGTCTAGGTCTGTACTTCATTTTTAAATTGGGTTACTTTTTCTCATGATGTCCAGTTTTTGTGAGTTATATATATATATATATATATTAGATATTAGCCCTGTGTCAGATGTGTAATTAGTAAAGATTTGTTCCCGTTCTGTAGCCTATTGTTTTGTTGGAATGATGGTGTCCTTCACAGTACAGGTTTTCAGTTTCATGAGGACCCATTTATTAATTATTGTTCTTAGTGCCTATGCTATTGGTGTTCTCTTTAGAAAGTCTTTTCCTGTGTTGATGCTTTCAAGGCTATGCCACACTTTCCTTCTATTAGATTTAGTGAATCTGGTTTTATATTGAGATTCTTGGTCCAACTGGAGTTGAGTTTTGTGCAGGGTGATAATTACCTAATCTATTTGCATTCTTCTCCAGGAAACCATCCACTTTGACCAGAAGCATTTGTTGAAGATGCTGTCTTTTCTTCCTCACTGTGTGTTTTCTAGCTTTATTTGTTTAAAATAAAAAAAACCAGGTGTCCATAGGTGTGTGGACTTATGTCCAAGTTTTTGATTTGATTTCATTGATGGATGGGTCTGTTCTTATGCAAATATCATGCTGCTTTTATTACTTTAGCTCTATATTACAATTTGAAATTGAGAAGAGTGATAACTTTCAGCAATTCTTCAATTAACCAAGATTTTTTTAGTTATCCTGTTTTGTTTTTGTTTGTGTGTATGTGTGTATGGGCATATGTGGTTCTACTTTGAAGCTTAAAATTGTCCTTTTAGTTTCTGTGAAGAATTGTGTTGGAATTTTGATGGGGATTACTTTGAATATGTAGATTGCTTTGAATATGTGGGACGATTTTCACTCTATTAATCCTGCTAGTTCATGAGCTTCAGAGTTCTTCCCATCTTCCAATGTCTTATTCAGTTTCTTTCTTTAATATCTGGCAGTGGTCATGTTGGAGGACCTGCAGTCAGCAATGGAGCTTATGGAATACAACTTACTGGAGAGCACAGCTATGAGGGGTGCGTCCTGGAGAGGCAAAGGCCAGGGAGAATTGTCCCTAGAATGCCCCTTGCTTCTGCTCTGCTTTCCCTGGCTTGCTGCTATCATGATCTTACTGTATTTAGCATGGCGTGATTACTACGTGACAGACTCCTACTGTATCTAGTATAATGTGATTATTTAATGGGGATATCTCACTTCTTACCGGGCAATTTAGTTACAGATCACAATGAAGATCATTTTTATAGAGAAATGACACTGCTTTGGACTAATGACTTAAAGACACAGGTGTTTAGGACAGCAAATAAAGATGATTAGGGAAATTGTTCAAGTTATTCTGCCAATAGCTTCAATAAGAGATACAAGAAAGATAAAAATATGGCTGGAAGTCACCTTCTGTTTTACTTGCCAAGGATGGAAAATAAGAACAAGGAAGTTTCATGCATTATAGATCCATGAATTCTGCCTGTGGAAAAATAGTCTGATGATCAAAGAAAGCAATTATGTCCCAAGGTTAGGTATGAGTTCCTTGGTTGTGTAGCTTACAGAATTAATCACAGCTTTCAGTGTGCATCTTGAAAAAAAAAGGAAATTAAATGACCCTATTGTGTGTAAAAAACAAAAGAAAAATAGATGGTTAGCTAGACCACGTGAGTAAGGTTTTGTAGAGCCTTAGGAGATAGGAATCTGCTACACTGAAGCTGCAAATAGCCACATGTGGTACAAAGGGACTGGAAGAAATAAGCTTGACTTGCTTGAAACTGTTCATCAATAATAAAAGAATCGTTGCTTTAGGGTGAAAGTTCTATGGTGGGAAAATTAATACAAAGGAAATTTTTAAATACTTGTGCGCTTCTAACAAAACATATAACTTATGATCATAATGTGATTTCTTCCTGTATAACGATTTTAATTTATTTCTGGAAAATATGTAACTTGTGGCTGTAAGGTAATTTCTTCTTGCCTATAAATTTTGTCTTAGGTGGTATAAAAAGAATAAAAAAAACAAAGGGGAAGAGAAGAAAAAGAAAAAGAAAATGAAGAATTAAGTTTTGCCCCCTCAGATAATGCCTGTGTGTTTGTACAGCCACTTATTCCAAATCTGTTCTCCAGTTTCTCTAACCTGTTGGAGTTGGGCTCTGGCAAATGTTTTATAGTTTTTATTATAGAAGTCTTTCATTTGTTTTATTAGAGTTATTCCAAGATATTTATTTATTTTTATACTATTGTGAATGTTATTATTTCCTTGATTTCTTTCTTGGTCCATTTGTCATTTGTATATAGGCAGTATTAATTTTTTATCCTGCTAATTTGCTAAAGGTATTTATTAACTATAGAAGTCTTCTGGTAGAATTATAGGGTCATTTATGTATACAGTCTTATCATCATTAGCTAATGAAAAACTTTGACTTCTTCCTTTCTTATTTGTACCTGATCTTTAGTTGTCTTACTTCTCCAACTAAGACTTCAATTTATATTAAGTAAGTATGGGGAGAGTGGACATCTTTTCTTATTCCTGATTTTAGTGGAAATTTGTTGTACAGAGGCCATTTGTTGGTTCCCAGCTGCTCAGCCCTGAAATAATCACACAGAAACTATATTATTTAAATCACTGTTTGTCCCATTATCTCTGGCTTCTTATTAGCTAACTCTTATATCTTATTTTAATCCATCTCTATTAATCTGTGCATCACCACGAGGTTGTGGCCTACCAGCAAAGTTTCAGCACATTGTTCTCTGGCAGTGGATCCATGGCTTCCCTTCTTTCTCCCAGCATTCAGCCTAGCTTTCTGTGCCTACCTAAGTTCTGCCTTGCTATAGGTTCAAAGTAGTTTCTTTATTAATCACAGCATACAGAATAAAATCCCACATCAGAAATCCTTTGAGTTTCTCTCTGTTTAGGTTGATATTGACTATGGGCTTGTTGTAAATTACTTATATTAAAGTATGTCCCTTGAATCCCTAGTTTCTCCAGGACTTTTATCATAAATGATGTTGAATATTGTCTAAGAGTTTTCCTGCATCTTATGAGATGATCATGCCCTTTTTTTTGTATTTCAGTGTTGTTTATATGGCCAACCACATTTATCAATTTATAAATGTTGAACCATCTTTGCATCTCTGAGATGAAGCCTACCTGATCATGAAGGATGATCTTTTTGATGTGTTCTTATATTTGGTTTATAAGTATTTTATCGAGAATTTTTGCCTCTATATTCATAATGAATTTTTTTCTGGAATTTTCTTTCTTTGTTGAATCTTTGTGTGATTGAGATATCAGGGTAATTGTTTCCTTTTAAAAAGAATTGGGCAATGTTCCTTTGTTTCTATTTTGTGGGATACTTGAGAACTACTGTCACTAATCTTCTTTGAAGGTGTGATAGAATTATGCACTGAATCCATATAGCCCTGAACTTTTTTAAAATTACTTTTTTGGTTGGTAGACTTTTAATTACTGCTTCTATTTGACAATAGCTTGGTTTAAGTTGCTTATATGATCTTGATTTAAAGTTTGTAAATTGTATATATCAAGAAGTATATCCAGTTACGTTTTAAGTTTTCCGATTTGGTGGAGTGCTGCATGAGCGCCTTCCACTCTTTCAGCCAATAGCCGCTGAAATACCAGCCCACTGGGGCGTGGTCTATTTCTCTTTAAAAAAGAGCAGCAAGCCTCGGCTCGCTCTCTTGGTTCCTGCTTTTGGTTCCAGCTCTTGCTCCAGCGACTAGACTCCTTTCCTGACTGTTTGGTGTTCTGTAAGTTTCCCCTAAAAATAAATACCCCTGTGAATCCAAACTGTTGTGGGATTGATTCATGCATTAGTGGAGTACTGTTAGAATATTGCAATTCATCTGAGTCCCTGCCAGGCTTGGTCCCTGGGGGTCCCAGGTAAACCATGCTCCTTGGTATTGGGGTCTGACATGGAGGAATGGGGAGGAGCTAGAAGTGGGGACTGAGAGGGTCCTCAGGAATGAGGAAACCTGGGTCCATCACAAAGTTTGGTCGAGATTGCAGAGAACCAAGGTAAATTGGAAGGACAGGTTCTTGTAAGTGGTTTGCTACAAGGCTAGGGATGAGCCTGGGAAATTTGCAGTGGAGAACAGGAAAGAGCATGAAGATTGCCTACCTGGTTTCTAGTCCAGTGTGCCTACTGGGTTTCCTGGTAAATAGTATTTCTAGGTATTTGAAGTTGACACAGAGGAACTTCAATGTCTAGAAGGGATGTGTGTATATGGCAGGGGTTCTGAGAGTGTCCAAAGGAAGGAGAAAGCTAGGTCAACCACGATTCAGTGGACTTCCCAGGGAGTGGGGTCAGAGAGGAAGGGTAGGCATCTCAAAGTGGTATACTACAATTCTGGGGGTGAGACTTGGGAATTTGTAATGGAGAACAGGGAAGGGAGTGAAGATTGCTTACCTGACTCCTAGGCTGATGTGCCCAGCAGGGTCCCAGGTAGAGAGTGCTTCTAGGTATCCATAGCTAACACGAAGGAACAGGGTAAGGGAGGGAAGCGAGAGTCATTTGAGAAGAGAGTCACTCAATTGAGAAAACGTCTTATAGGGAAGACTGTAGTGCATCTTCTTAATTAGTGATAGATGTGGGCAGGCCCAACTCTTCATGGGTGGTGCTATACCTGAGCTGGTGGTCCTGTGGCCAGAGAAAAGCCGACTGAGCAAGTTGTTAAGAAAGTGAAACAATTCATATGAGAATGGATGAACTAAAAATAATCATTACGAATTAGGTAACCCAAACCCAGAAAGACAAACAGCTCATGTCGGTTCGCATATGTGGATGCTAGATTTGAAACTTTAAGTATTTGTGTTTCAAATAGAGTACCCATAGAAGTTAAGACATGAGTAAGGGACAATCTGGGGCATTTCAAGGGAAGGGGAATAGAATGGAGGTGGTATGAAGGGGTAGGTGAGAGAAATGAACCAGAAAAAGGTAGATGGGGCAGAGAATGGGAGAGCAGACTGGAATACAGTGTGTGGAGAATAATAACTAAAATAAAGACTTTGAAAAGACCCTATGGACACCTACTACTGTAGAAGCTTCCTAAATTACATGAACAAGGACATACACATCATGTACAAAGGGAGTTTAAATGGGGTTACCCTATAACAAGGGGTCATTGCCTCTCTGAGACATTATAGATTAGCAAACAAAAATGTCAGTGTCAGGTATAGATTACCTCATTTGATTTATTGATCAATGGGGTCTCGTGGAATTTTCATAAACAAATTTAGATTAGAAATACATGTCTGCAGAGGTATGAAGCATAATGAATAGAGTCCCTGGAAAATACTGGATAAAATAGAAAAATAAGTATGTAAAAATTAAAAGCCACTGGAAGAAGTAGCAAGTACATGGCGTTACTTGTCTGGATTTTCAGTGGATTTTACTTGTAGTCTTAATTGTGTACAACTACTCCATCAACTTGTACATCAACTTGTCTTAGTTAGGGTTTTATTGCCGTAAGGTGACACAATAGCCATGGCAACTCTCATAAAGGAAAACATTTAATTAGAGTTGACTTATGGTTTAGAGGTTTAGTCCATTATCATCATAGCAGGAAGCATAGTGGCTCACAATCAGACATGTTGCTGAAGAAGGAGCCAGGAGTTCTACATCTGTATCTTCAGGCAGCAGAGAGAGAGAGAGAGTGTGACAATGGACCTGGCTTTAGTTTCTGTGACCTCAAGGTTACTCCCAGTGACAGACTTCCTCCAACAAAATCTCACCTATTCCAACAAGATCACACCTCCTAATAGTGCCTCTCCATATGGACCTATGTGAGCCATTTTCCTTCAAACCACCACACAATTTTATTATCATTTTATAAAATATGAAAGACTTAATTGTTTATAGAAGAAGGAGTAAATGTTTCTAACCTTGACAACATAAATGGATGAATGATAGATAAAGAAGAAAGAGATACCAGAGCAATGCAGGGCAGATAGTGTGATATACAGCTGGTATTTTAGAATAAACATATTTTTGATTGTTGTAATAATCAATGATCGACTATATTTCTTAAAGTTCACTAAACATAAACTGATGCATTGCATATTTATATCACGAAAAGGATGAAGAGACTGGAGTTTTTTTCAACTAAGCTAAATTTTTACAGGAGAGCAATTGATAATGCCTTTAATTTATAAGTTAAGAGATAATAGTGAAAATATTGGCTTTTTGAAATGTAGAATCTTTTGGATAGCCTTAAACATGCTATTTAATTACTTTATCACTGAGATAGACCCTTAAAATACAGAATTTTACTAAAGATAAAAAAACCCCTATATTTGCCGGGTGGTGGTGGCGCATGCCTTTAATCCCAGCACTCGGGAGGCAGAGACAG
>LOEQ01009811.1:0-13942 GCA_001685075.1 Bramus lutescens | reverse complement strand
AATATATAAAGAACTCAAGAAACTAGACTTTAAAATGCTAATTAACCCAATCAGTGAATGAATTCTTATACAAAACGGTCAAATGTGCCAGTATTTGGTTCCAATCTTGATTCTAATCTGGTTGAATTCTCTTGTTTTTTTTTTTTCTTTTTTCAGCCAACTTAACTGAAGTTCATGGATTATAACTCGAAACTTGAGCCCTACTGGATAACAAAAAGCTCCCTTGCCTCATTGGTTAGTGGGAAAACTTTGTAATGTTTACCACCCCAATATGAACAAAAATAGATCTTGCAATTACAGTGTATTCTGGATTTACTTCCATCTTCTCTATAAAACAAATTTAAGTATTTACTGAGTACCCAGAATATGCTTTAATAAAATGGTTTTATTGTTTGTAAGAATAAAAAGTACTTCACTTATCATAATAATTTTAAGTCTATTGAAATTTGATTTTAGGCTACCAATTTTAGCTTTGAATTAATTTCTTCTCTGAAAGCTAATGAGAAGAATGCACATTTTCAGGTGTCCTGTGTCTGATTTATAATGCTAATATGTTAGTTTAATTTCTTATTTCTATGATTAAATACCTTGACAAAGTCAGCTAAGGAAACAAAAGTCTGTTTGACTCACATACAATCCATTACTAAAGGGAAATCAAGGCATCAGGAGGTAGATAGTTGGTCACATTGCAATCATGGCAGGGCCAAAGAACAATGACTTCATGTCTTCATTATTACACTCAGCTTATCTTCCACATTCTGTGTCATATAAGGTCCCCCACTCAGAGAATGGTGAGGAGGTCTTTCCACCTAAAGTCGTATAATCAAGACAATCAATAACCCATTGTCATGCGCACAGACTAACCTGATCTAGACAGTACTTCATTGATAGTCTCCTCCCAGTGGATTCCACAGTGTCAAATTGACCCTGAAAGTGAACCATCACAACTAATACGTCTAGAGTACTTGAAGTCATATGAAGATTTTTTATTTTATAAAATTGCCTTCAGAAAGTGTTGGGGCAACTGTGCAAGAATACCTATCTTTCCATGAAATATAGAAATACAAAAAAGTTGTAGTTAAAATATAAAATCATTTATTTTGAGACAGTCTTTTATGGAATCCAAACTGGCTTAGAACTCATTATGTAGCCCATGTTGGCCTCCATGGCATGATGCTCCTGTTTTAACCTCTCTGATGTAGGTGTTACAGGCATGAAATACTATGTCACTTTTACCTAATTAGAAATTGGCTTATTTCTTATTTCCACCTAGGAACCTTAAAACTCTCTGCAATCATCAAATGTGATGCTAATGTCCAGCAAAATCAGTCTCGCTCCTTTTTTCCTTCTCTTTGTGCTTACTTTCAACATTTTACTTAATAAAGTATAAATTAAGTAAAATTAAATACCCTTTTACAGGCTTCTCTTTTGATTTAGAGCAAATGTATATTTAACAAAGTAAGAAGCATATATTAACCAGGTGGTGGTGGCACACGCCTTTAATCCCAGTACTTGGGATGCAGAGGTAGACAGATCTCTGTGAGTTTGAGGTCAACCTGGCCTACAAAAACTCATTCTAGGACAACTAGGTCTGTTACACAGAGAATCCCTGTTGCAAAAAACCAACCCCGCAAAGCAGTATATATTAAGTATTCATATTGACCTGAACGTCAATGAGACGAAAGTGGAATGATATATAGGGAATAAAGAGAAGACTAAAGGGCTCCAAATGATGAAGGTATTGTATAGGAAGTGTCTTATCTGATCTCAGTATGACACAGAAAGAAATCTATTTGCTGATAGAAAAAAAAAAGATCACACTTTAACATCTGGGCTTCATATGCACACCCACTCAGTAATGAACTTCAGCCCTCTTTCAGCTGCATTCCCACATCTGGGTCCAGAACATCATAGGAACTAAAAATAAAGACAAGAAGAAAAGTTTAAAAAAACCCACTGCTGTAAAATAGTAGGGCTAATCTACATTATAAATTAAAGGGATTATTTCACCCTCTTTAGGAACAAAAACACAACTTTATTCAAAAGATGTTCCTAGATTCTACTCAGACATGATCTCAAATTGATTTTTTTATACATTCATGGGTATAGGCTACGATTTTAAATCATGCTTATGTCTTACAGGTTAAGAGAATAATTGGAAGTATTTTCAAAAGCAGTTGTCAACTGAAACATTTTCAATTAACCAGAACATCTTAATAGAAATTGGTAGAATTACTGTTTAGCATATCTCTTCAGATACATGGGAAAATTCTTTTAACAGTATATTTGGTCATGCGGCAAACACTTAAAATAGAATGCATGCTTGTAAATATATTCTGACTAGCAAAGGTTTGTATTTTTTGTAAATGTTAAAATGAGGAAAAATTTCAGAATTCCATCGGTTATTCTGTCATTTTCACCTACTTAGAATGGCGAAATGAATACTGTGCCTGAGAGCAATCTGAGCTGGCACGCTTCTTGAGACTGTAGTGTAGATCTGTAGTCTTTGTTAAATTATAGATTTTATGGACACACTGTATAGCTTCTCTAAAGCATGGTAGAATGTACACCATATGTTTCTGAAACTGCTTATCTTTTTAATTGGCTGGAGAATAAGACCAGATGGTAAACATAGGCAGAGCCTGTACTTCAGAGTAAGGGTGCAAATATTCTCCAGAGATTTGAACTATGCTTGCCAGACACCCTGGGCAAGCTTGAAAGAGGCTGGCCACTGCCTATGACTTTGGCCCAATAACTTTAGAGCATTAGGAAGCCTTGAAAATGACCAGTCATTCTCTGGCCTTTCGAACTTAATCATTTCTGCAGGCAACTGTGGGAATCCCAAGGAGTGAGGGGGGAAGTCTATGGTTTGCAGCACTTAATATGCCTTGGTTTTTCATTATTTTACTATTCTCCTGGTCAAGAAGTCTCATCCCCAAAGCAGTTGACATTGTTCTGAAGAGCTGACCACAAATATTTGTTTATACCAGTTGGATTTCTTACCACGACGACTTGAAAGCCTCTAGTTACCAGATATGGGAAAGATTGAAATACACTTTCTTTAGGCCAGTGGAACTAAAAATTTCTTTACATTGTCTGCCTTCCTGTATGCCAAACCATTTCAAGATACTATGGCAGAAATCATGGTATTCCCTAGGATCACTAAACTGTTTGCTAGCTCTACATTATATCTGTATTATAGTTAAGCCACTCTTTCTTGTCTTTAGATAGTTCCTACTTTATATTAATATTTTACAGCCTTCTCTAGCATTAGATCATGGTCTTCCCTGACATTAGTGTTCCCACTGGTTTTGGTGGTGTGGGAGGTCTTTCTATCTATGTGTTGTTTTTATTGGTTAATGAAAAAAAGAAACTTCCTTGGCCTGTTGATAAGGAAGAACTTAGGTAGGTGGGAAAAACGGGACTAAATGCTGGGAGAAGGAAGGTGGAGAGAGAGATGCCATGGAGCTGCCAGATTCAGATATGCTGAATCATTGCTGGCAAGCCACTGTCATATGGCGATATGCAGAGTAATAGAAATGGGTTAAATTAATACAAGAATTAGCCAATAAGAAGATTTCAGTGTGTTAACTTATTCAACAGTATGTATTGTTCATGTAAGGAAACAGGTTTAAACTAATAAGTTGAATGTGGGTGTGCTGAGTGAACGGATCTCTATGAAGGTCAGAATATAGCAGGTAGTTCAGCAGGCAAATGCCTTCTGAAAAGCCACCCTTTGTTCTACTCTGTATTAACTGAATGCATTAGATCCAGAATCTGACTTAATTGTATCTTCAGAAAGGTTTAGCAAATAGGTCATAAGCATAGTTAAGACAACCGATGGTATTCAGGGCAAATGATCTTTTGGGGGCCAGTTAGGGGACTCAGCTGTGTTTGCTTGTCATGTAGCTTGATTTTTAAGTATTTAAGGAAATGGGGCATAAGAGGTAGCATTTGAGCTTACATAGAGAGAGCATTTGGCATCCTTCTAGAAAGCGAAAGCTGAGTTCCTTAGACTCCTTTGAAGCAAGGATTCTACTTAAGACACATGTTCCACCAAACAGAGGCTCTTTGAGACCTAGAGGTGGATGTGAGTAGTAGTGGCCTTGGTGAAAAGATCTGGTTAGTTGGCAGTTCTGGTGGTCAGAGTCACTCAGTGCTTTCTAGGCAAGAAGGAGTTCACGTTTCTGACAGGTAATCTCTCATATTTCAGGCACCACGTGGCAAGGGATAACTATGTAGCTGTAGTATGGACACTAAAACAACTCAAGGAAACTGGAGTATTTTTCTTTGATGTACTGTCCTTTGCTCTACAATATACAATCTTGTTTCCTTTTCTTCCAGTGTGTATGCATGTGGTGAACATGTGTTTATGCATGCATGTAAGTGTGGGTTCACATGTGAGTGCATGCATGAATGTGCATGCATGTGAAGACCTAAGACCAATGTTAGAAGTCTTCCTTGCTGGTTCCACCTTATTCATTCAGATGGGGATTCTAAGTCAAATCTAGAGCTTAATGATGTGATCTAGTGCTGTAATTGTAGATGGGACTCCGTGCCCATGATGCATTTACACAGGTTCTAGGAGTTAGAACTCCAATTCCCAAACTTTTTACTTACATGGCAAGTGTTTTAACTGTGGATTCATCTCCTCAAACATCTTTTTCTTCTTCCTATACTTCCAATGAGTATGTAAACTATTTCCTTGTGATCATAGCACCAATATTTCTAAACTTAGATGTACAGTAGTAGAACATTAATGTACACATTTTGTTTATTTTCTGTTTTGCTGTTTGACTGTTACATACATTTATACAATGCACTTCAGTCATCTTCACGCCCCACCCCCTTGCAGGCATTTGCTTTCACAACTAATCCAGTTCTCCTTGTTCTACTTTCATAACTTCTGTTTTGTTGTGTGCCCCTCCCCTGAGTTTTATTAGAGTTACTTGCTGAGTGATGGGAAGCTGTTCAGTTGATGATGGTCAACTTATCTATGGCTAGGCTGGCTGGAAAATGTGATGCCCCATCTTCAAGCAATGTCAGTTGTCTATAAGCCTTCTGAGAGCAGAGGGTCGTTATGGGGCCCCTCCTTGATAATGAAGTGTTGAGGAGCCTGGTCTTGTTTAAGGCCTGTTTAGATAACCACAGTCTCAGTGAGTTCTTGTGTGCGATGGTTATATCATGTCTAGAAGAAGCTTTTTGTTGCATACTTTCCCATTCCGATCGCGTACACTCTTTCAGACACTCTTCAGCAATGTTCCTAGGGTAAGGTGCATCACTTTAACTTTGAGTAAGGTTCCTTTATGATGCAACTGTTAAAGTACACTTTTGTATCATTGGAATTAATGACTACTTTGACAGGGAATGTGTTTGAAAAACTAATTTATCTTTTTTTAAAGTTACTTCTTTTTCATCCTTGTTTTGCACATATTCACTTCCCTCCTCCAACTCTTTCCCAATTTATTCCCATTTCTCCACTCACCCAAGTTTATGCCCAAAACAAACAAACTAACTAAGTAAGTAACAAAAAAACCCTCCACCAATACCAATTTTGTGCTACACAAGTAAGTATTCTTGGATGTGTGGTTTTCTATTGGAGAGTATTCAACTAGCTGGGGGTTACACTCTTAGAGAAAATTGCCTCTCCCTCTTCCATCAAATAATAAATTGCAAGCAGCTCCATGGTTCTGGTAGATCTGTGTGCCCAGCTCCTTTCTCCTCTCTAGGACATGGTCTGTTTTAAGCTTGCCTGTTTTGTGAATGCTGCCACAACTGCTGAGAGTCCTTATGTGCAACTGCCCTGCTGTGTCCAGAAAATATGTTTCCTTGAAGTCATTTACCACACCAGGCTCCTGCACTGTTGACACTCCTTTCTTCTGAAACGATCCTTATGTCTTGGGAAGAGAATTGCAGTACATGTGTTTGCTTTAGTCTCTTATTGGTTGCCTGTTGGCCAGTTGTTGGACACTGTGACAATCACAGTCTACTGAAATGAAAAGTTTCTCAGATAAGAGATGAGAAATGCATTGATATGTGGGTATGGCAAAAAGTCATTAGGAGTGAGTTCAATAATGTGTCCATTTAGCAGCATAACAATAGTAGGTTCTCTCCTAGGTCCCGTGCTCTGCCTAGACATAGCTGCATAGCCCAATAAGAGAGGCATGTATGGATTCTACCTTATGGAGTGGGACTTAGATCTAATTAGAAAGTGGTTCTCATACTTGCTTGTCCTGAAAGCTTTTGTTTTGTATCTACTTTACAGTCTTAATGTTCCAAACTATCTAGAGTCACAGACAACAAAATAGTCAAGTAAAGATCTGCTATAAAATGGCTATTGATAAGAAGAATACATAAAGAAAACTGATTAAAGTGTAGGTCATAGGAAAGCCATTTTTGGTGTGGAAATAAGTAATTTAGGAAACACTAATAATTTCAATGGAATAAACTCTGAACTCAAAGTTTCATCCTAAACAACCTGAGAATGGCAGGTCAAGGAATCATTTATTAAATGAGATCTCATTTGGAGTATGTTCTGTCATCTTGGATCTTTGTTACAATATGCAAGATTTTAAATACCTATTTGTTTGATGTAATCTGATATTAGTATAATATGTTACTATACAATAACTTGTCTGTGAATGATTGCAGGTGCTATTTCTATTACTACTACTACTACTATTTTGGTTTTTCCAAGGCAGTGCCAGATGGGCCTCAAACTCACTGTCTCTGCCTCCTGAGCGCTGGGGTTAAAGGTATGTGCCACCAATGCCTGACTCTCCTTTAGAAAACAAAGGAACTTCAGAGGTGGTTACACGCCTTTTCATCAGGAGGCACAGGTATGACTGCTTCTCTTTCTGTAGTCTGACTACCATTAAAATAATTCTCTAGTTCCACAACTTTGTCAATGACTTTTTTTTGTGACACAGATATTCTCTATAATTTCCAATTTGATTTATCACTTAACATAACTCTTGAAGGTAATCAGCATACTTACTCTTTTTTTTAAAAAAAACACCCTTTTCCGCTCTCCTACTTTTCGCGTCTGGGCTGTGAACTCATCATTAGCACATGAAGACATTATATGCTAATACTTTACTTGTGTCTATCATTCAATCTTAGATATATAAGCATATTTATATTGACTGCTCTCCAATGTTTTTCATGCTTCACAGTCCTCTGGTTCTCTGAAATTTATTCTACAGTAGAATTCTCAGGCAGGTCTCCACGGTGTCAGTTATTACATTTAATTTTTTATTTAAAATAATGCTTTAAATACATTTTAATTAAAATAAAATTTTATCCCTTTCTCTTTTCTCCCACCAGGCTATCCCAGGTATCTTTCCTTCAAACTTTTGCACAAACACCTAATTCTCAAAGTAAGCCTCTTTTTCTTTGCTTATCAGTGTTGTATATAAATACAATCTGCTGAATCCATTTTTGTTCTTTGCATGTATATGAATAACCTACAAGGGGGCTCATTCTTGGCAGGGGCTAATACTCCTCCAAGCAGTCCTTAGTTGCCTATAGGTCTTAGTCTAAACGTAGATACCATGAGATTTTCTTCCTTCCAAGTTAAGATGACCATTGATATTGTCATTTTTATGGTCTTGTTTATATGACCATTTATAGGAAATGATGTAGGAGGGTCTTCTATCTATCTGTTGCTTTCATTGGTTCATTAATAAAGAAAACNGATTACTAGATATGAGTTAATTAAGATGTGAGAGTTAGCCAAGAAGAGGCTAGATATAATGGGCCAGGCAGTGCTAAAATGAATACAATTTTTGTGTTGTTATTTTGGGGTGTAAGCTAGCCATGCAGGAGCCGGGCAGGATGAAAAAGCAGGCCTGCTTGCCTCATCACTACAAGGAAATCCTGTTTTACAGCACACTTCCTGGCATTCTGTTTCTTACAATCTTTCCTTCCTTTCTTCTGGGATATTCCCTGAGCCATAGATGCTGTTGCTGTTATGCAAATATATCGTTTGGAGCTGGCTTTCCTACAAACTATGGATCTCTGCCTTGTTTGTCCAGTTATGGTTTTCTGAGATGGTCTCATTCGCTGTAGAAAGAAGCTTATTTTGGAATTGCTATACTTATTTGTGAGCATGAAACAAATACAGGTGAGGTTTTGGGGAGAAAGAAATTCTCATTCACTGACGTAGAGATGGAAACCGGCCTAGTCTCCTGAGAAATCGGTATGGAGGATCCTTAAAAATCAAAAATAAATCTGCCATATGGCCTAGCTATACTACTGTTTGGAATATAACCAAAGACTCATTGTACTCCATAGACACTTAGCCATATTCACACAACAGTAACCTAACTGTCCTTCAACAGATGAATGGATAATTAAAATGTGGTACAAATATAAAACTGAAAACTATTCATCTGTAAAGAAAAATGAAATAATAGAATTTATGGTGGATCGATAGACCTAGAAAAGATTATACTGAGTGAGGTAATCCAGACCCACTAAGACAAATGTCTCATGATCTCTCTTATCTTCAGTTCTTAGCTCCAAATCTTCAGATAGAGTACTCATGGAGGAACCACAAAACCAAGAAAGTATGAAGAGACAACAGGAAGGTAGAGGGACTTGAGATGGGATTAAAGGTGACAGAATTTGGAAACAGAAAAATGGAAAGGGGGCTCCAACTGGGGAGAAGGGAGTAAGGACAATACATAAGCCAAATGGTAGATCTTAGGTAAGAACTACAGGTTAATTTAACTTTTAAGAGCTAGTTAATAATAAACCTAAACTATCAGCCAAGGAAGTATAATTAACATTGAGTCTCTGTGTTGTTTTTTTGGAAACTGGTAGCCTGAAACAAAAAGGCCACCTACAATGAGGAAACCAATTAATAGTCCTACTCAGCTCAAGACCTATGAGCTGTAGTGACTAGCATGGTAAGATACCTGGAAAGGTTCAATAAGTGACACTTACATGGTGGTGGTAACCAAAAGCTGTCTAATTAGACTTTGGATCCATTTAAGAGAGAAATCATGTCCAATACTGGAAACCTAGACAGCTTTCCAGGGCTAGTGAAGTCACGGACCTTAGAAAAAAAAGCTTCCCCCTCACTGTGCTAGACCAGCTTAATTCCTTACGACATTCTAAGTTTTCTTTTCTTTACAGGTGGCATGACTTTTTGTAGACATATTCAAAGATTGGTGTTTTCATTAAAAAGTCAATTGTGTCACAATGTAATTTCTTCTTATTAAATTTTTTCTATGTAGGCAATTTTCCTTTCAGTGACAATGCTCTTTAATGTTAAACTTCATTTCTGAAAAGCTTTATGGAGATACACATTTTAGTATTAATTATGTGATTAAGGTGTCTTCAGTTGGGGTTATCTTCTAAATGAGGGCTGATTTCACTTGCCGTTTCTATCTCAATTTTACTTTGTTTTTATTTTTACATTTGCTTTTAATTTCCTCTTTTATATTCTATTATTTATAAGGTATTATCCATGTATCCAAAGGCTTTAGCCATTCTCTAAATCCATTTGTTTTTGTATGTTTCCTGGGTTAGTCATAATCTTTGAAACGTTTTTAACTTTTTTCCATCTAAGTCTTTGTTTTGTCTCTTTCTTTTTAAATACTCCTTGCATCAACTTACCTCTGATTCTGACTATGTCTAATCATGGTATTCCTCCCTCATTTTTATTAGCTTTTAAAAATGATTTTGCTTGATTTGGAACGTTGCTCATTTATTTTCTGATGTGACTCTATTTCAATATGATTAGCATTCTGCTCATTTTTCTTTTTCCTTATAAAATATTATATGAAATTTGTCAAGAATATATCCCTTTTCATGAGTTTTAACTGTGAAGGCTTTTCACTTATGCAAAGTAAGAGAGGATCACACGGCCTTCCTCAGCTCATAACTTCAGATCTCTACATATTTATTCTTGAGCTTTTCTTTTCATTGTCCTTAGTATTTTCACTCTGCTTCTGATGATTGTGCCCTCAACTATTTTCTCTCTTTTTTTTTTTGAGATAGGGCATTTGTTTTGAAACAGGCTTTAGGATTTTCTATTTGAAGAGGGCTTTGGCATCGATGCTCCAACCCTGATCGCAAGTTGAGTGACCCTTTGAACTTACTCATGGACCACAGTCTCTGAAAAACCTTCTCAGATGTGTCTGCCCATCTCACATTGGCTCACTGAGCTTTCAACACTAGTAAGGACATCATGTTTATGGCATAAGTATCTGCTAGGAATTTGGTTTCTGGCCCTCACACTCATCAGAATTGCCTCTCTTCCCCCACAGAGTCACTGATAACATGTAAACTTGATGGCAGGTCCAGGTTTTGGGGGTTTGGAAGAATCCTTCTTGGAAATATTCTGTAGATGTTGGCCATGAAGTTTTGTTTTCTTATTCTAGTTTCTCTGTTTTTATTGGAGATTTAGAAAGTTTACAAAACCACAGACTAGTGTTTCCTATACGGTCTCGTTGGAAACCATTAATCAGCTTATTCTTAATCTTATCGCACAACTCCCTTTTCTTGAAGGATTGTATGGTAGGTTGATTTTCCATATTTGAGGAGCTGCTTTGTTAAGAATTTACTGATTTAACCCTAAGCTTCTTGGAGGTCTTTTGTCATTACTAAATGCTTCCATAATATTATTTATTCACTTTTAAAAAAAAGCAGTAACTAAATAACTTCTTAATGGAAAGAGCATAACTTTTATAAACATACATATATTATGCACATATATATATAAACCTACATATATATATATACATATATATGCACATATGTATACCACAAATGTCTGTAGTATATAAGATAAAATAATACAAAATTGATTTTTGATGGTTTCTAAAAGATATATGTGCCTTTCAATTAAAAAAGAAGCCATGGATTTGTTTTTGCTTGTAAACACTAAGGAATGCATTTGAATCATTTCTCCTTTTATCCTAAATGTTTTCTTCTCACCTAATAAATAACAGAAGGAATGTTTTGCCAAGCTCAAGACCTATTTGGAGCCAGGGCTTCTAAATGCCAAGCCATTCTAACACTCCAGGTTTAACCTCCTTGTGCTGGCTGAAGAGTCTTCCTGTTTCTAAGAAAAAAAATAATGTTTCAAAAGTCTAATGAAAAGATCACACATCTTTTCCCAAATGAAGAAGGATTCAAATTGAAACATTTTGATGAATTAAGCACAGATAAATCTGAAAATTTAGGTGAACTTTACTTTTAAAGTATAGCTGGCTTTCTCTATTCAGAAAAGGGGCTATAGACAGAGGCGAAATGTCTTTGGGGAAGGAAATCCTAGGTTTTGGCCAAACGCAAGAGTTTGAAAAACACTGTGGCTGTAGATGTATAATGAACCCAAAATCTGTGATGTTTTTGTTTTTCCTTCCTGCAGTTTTGTTGTTCTTACTCCCACAGCCAGCTTCCAGTGACCCCTCCTCCTGAGCAAACCAGAGTAGCTGAAAAGTTTGCCTAAACGTCTTAATACTTTTAATCCTTACTTGTTATAATTTGATTACCAAGAAAGATTTTTCTCTGTGGGCTTCCTATTAAATCACTTTCAAGTTGAAATAAACCAGAAATCCTTTTAAATAACAGAGTTGGTATTCACTTTAAGCTCGTCAGAATTTATACAGGAACTGCAGAACACTTCTTATAAATCTCCGTAGATGTAGCCAGAGGCTGTTGTGAGGAGCTTATCCTCCCAGCCTCACACAAAATGAATAAACAAGGGAGTGAACATGATGTCCTGGGCCATGGAGGATGGTGTGACTTAGCCTTCTAGTGATGCCTGTTTGCTTTCCACTCTCTCACATGTCCGCTCTGATGGCTACTGCAGACTGGCATTGCAGGTGGCTTCACTTTACTCTTAATACTCCCTGGTTCAATTCTGTTTAGTTTGATATTACAAGGATATGGCCCAATGTCATCCTTTAATTATATGTTTTAATGTGAAACTGAAACTTTAATCAACTTTAAATGTTTTTCTCTCTCTTTTAAAGAGCGTCAGAATATCCTGGAATGATGCAGAGTTTTATGCTTCCAAGACGATCATAGGCTTCTTTTTTGTTTGTTTATTTGGTTATTTTTGAGAATGAACTTATTTTACAACATTTCTTCCTTCTCTTATCTCCCTTAAAATCTGCCAATATGGGCCTTCCTGCTCTCTTTCAACATCATGGACTTTTTTCCACAACAATTATTATTGGATGCTTACAGGTATTAATATGTGTGCATATGATCTATCAGGAATCTAAAAGATTCTCCCTCTTCCAAAAGCAATTGATTGCTTGTGGCCCTTCAACTAGGGGTACAATCTTGAGAGATTTTCCTCAGCCATGGTAACATGTCAGCTGATGGTATCACTATACAGGTCTTATTTAGTGAGGTGATTATATTGTTGAGATTCATTACTGTGGTTTCCCTGTCACATCTAGATGATCAGCTCCAGAAGACCCTGATTCTGTGGCTATTACAATACATTTGCCCTCTCTTCCACATGTTACCCATGTCTTAGGTAGACAGGTTATGCTTTAGATGCATTAATTTGGGGTTTAGAACTCCATGGTCAGTTGTTCTTTAATTATTTATGGATTTCTTCAATAGTTTCCATCAACTGCAAAATTAGCTTCTTTGATGAGAGGTAAGAGTTACACTTATCTAAGGATATAAGAAAAAGTATTCAGAATATGGTTGGAAATTATGTTAGTTTAGTGAAGTCTCTTCTAGCATTCATGACCTCTCCAGTTACAAGCGGTTGGCTAGGTTTATAGTACCAGGTATAAAATTTCCTGCATTAAGGAGGACTTAAACCCAGTTAGACCTTTGTTGATCATCCCTAAGATAAAAGTGCACCACTAGAACTGTCTTGGTCAGTGTGGTCCATGAGCATGCAGTCAGGTTAGTTGCTTTTCTCCCTTGACACCTTGCATAGTGCCTTCTAATAATAGAATTAATCCTCAATGAGGAGGCTTCCAGGTCAGTTTTAGCTCAGTTCCTTCAAGTTCTGTGTCAAAGGAATATTGTTAACCTGACTGTCCTACTACAAACAATGTACAGATTCAATGCACTCTCAATCAACATCACTATGAAATTCTTCACAAATGTAAAAAAAAATCCCCTACAATTTAAAGATCTCAGATAGACAAAGCAATCTCTGAATAAAAAGAACCAAGCAAGAGAAATCAAATCCAACAGATTTCAAGCTTATTGCAGAGCTATAGTAATCAAAACAACATGGTACCAGCACAAAGACACATAGATCAATGGAATAGAAGACCCAAAGATCAATGTATGAAGTTACAGTTACCTGATATTCAACAAACATTCTGGAAATACACACTAGATTGACAGTATAATTTGCAAACTGTGCTGAGAAAACAGGGTGACCACATGTAGAAAAATGAAATTAGACTCAGACCTGTCTACCACTTCACATAAAAATCAACTCCAGATCATCCAGAGTCCTCAATATGAAACCCAAACTTAGAAATAGCTAGAAGAAACAGAGACTGTATACTACAAAATATATGTGCATGGGCTTTCTGAATAGGTTGCATTTCCACAGGAAGTCAGCAGTTGGCAAACTGAATCTCATTAAATGAAAAGGACCTGTATAGTGAGGAAATCAGACAATTGAGTGAAGGAGCATCCCACACAGTGGAAAACAGAATCTTTTCCAGTTATATATCCCATACAGCATTGATATCCAGACCATGTAAAAAAATAAAAAAACCAAAGAGCCAAGCAAGCAGATAACCCAGTTTTAAAATGACCTATGGATCTAAACAAAAAGTTCTCTGAAGTAGAAATGAAAATAACTAAAAAAAATCCTTAAAAAGTATACAGCAGTATAGGCAGTAGAATCAAAAAACCCAGTGCCATTGTCCTTGGCTTCTCATTCATCTCGTTGGATGCTCACCTTCTTAGAACCGGATGGAGGGGGGAGGACCTTGGA
>LOEQ01009810.1:1938-24607 GCA_001685075.1 Bramus lutescens | reverse complement strand
CTCTCTCTCTCTCTCTTTCTCTCACTTCCTCACTCCCTCTCTGTTTCCAAATCCCACCATTTCAGAGAGTCTCTGAATAAAATAAACCCCAAAGCTCAGTTCTGCATTCCTGGTGGCTATTGCAGCTGTCTCCTCTGAAGTTGCCAGTTCCTTACGTCCCTGCCAAAGCAGTAAGCTTTTGATCATACTTGGTCACAAACCCAACTGTGCTGCACACATCATCATCCCCCATCTACGATCCATAAAAATCTCCCTGATTTAGTTTGGGAGTGCAACTCCTTTGATTTCGATCTCCAGGACAGAGGGTCATTCCTGGAGTTGTATTGTTCAAGTATTCCTGTTTACATACTTCTTCAATTCATCTTGATCTGCCTCACTGCATTGGTAGAGAAACTTACTACTTTATTTTTCAAGCACAGGAAACCTATTGGCTTGTTACAGGAACCCTACTCAAATACTTAGAATTAGCAATGTCATGAAATTGGAGTAGAACCTATAAGCACCATTCACTAAACCAGCATAACCCCTACCTACATTCTATATGTGTCCTTATACCCATAGATAAATGTAGTCCTCACTCCTCATCAAGGACAGAGACCATTACAGAAAAACAAACAATATGCAGAGATATGGAGCCCACTCTCAATGGATACATATACAGAAACAACTCCCATACATAAGGCACAGAGAACAGTGTGGAAAAATGGAGCCGAGAGATTGTAAAAGCCATAGAATAAGTGTTTTTTATTATTTATTATAACTCCTAGTAATGTCAGAATCTTCACCTGTTACGTACCTAAACATGAGTGGTACAAGAAGAGTAGAATCAGTTTCACACCAGGTAATAGTGCAGTGAGAAGTAATTATAATAACCATGAATGAAATGTACATGAGTTATAACTAAAAACAGCCTTACATTTCAATATTTTACTGTAAAATTGGATACTCATTCAATATTTTAATGTATTATTTTTGAATAAGGAAATTACTTGAAACAACCCCAACTATGAACAAAGCATATTACAGATATTTTCTCTGGAATACCATCATTTTGTTCTTATGTCACTCTTTTAAATTTATCTTCTCAACTACACCCAAATATAAAGACTTCTTGAAAAAATTTCAAAGACTGTGCTTTATGCTTTCTCATGTAGGATGTTATATACTGATACTGCTTGAAATTCTTTAATACTTTATTTTATTTTCAGTTTTAAACAAAATGAAAGGAAAATGAGAGCAAGCATCCATTTCTACTTCTCAGGGTGAAATGGATGCACCGTACGTCATCTACAACCTCTCATGCAAGGCATTGGGAAACATCTTCAGGGTATCCCTGTGTTTGTCTGAATTTGACATAGAACATCTGCAATAATTACTTTTGCCTGACTCACTCAATGAGGCTCCTCAGTAGAGAACACATAAGTGGAGAGGCATGGCAAGATTTTCATAAAAGCATCTCTTCTACACTTGTTCCCCTTCAACTCTGAAACTATCTTTCTTCTTTTTACTGCCGTTATTGTCTGAAATGCAGCCATCTTACATTGCTGAAACATTATTAGAACAGTAATGTGAGAGAAGCACCTGGTACACTGTTGGCCAGAGTTGAATGTCACTACTCTCCCCTCCCTCTTTTTGCCTTCCAGGGGCCCCTCTCCTTTCCAATATCCTTGTGGAGCTGGACAATATATCATTTGTATTGTGTCTGTGCCATACCAAGTATAATAGTTAGATGGTCTCTACAATGACTGCCAATCATGTCATGTGTGCTTAAATAGCTAATCATGTTTCATTCATAGAGCGATGCGAGAATGCTGATTATTGTATTCCATTACTGATGTATTTAAACATTCAGAGAGAAGTAGGACCTTTAATTAGCTGATTTCCCCAGTAATTATTAACATGAAGGTTGAAGTTCAGATAGCCTAGACACACAAACTTGTCTCAAAGTGTCAGACTCTCAAAAGCAAGTATTCTTAATTTTATTTTCCCCCCAAACAAATTTCAATTGTAATCTTGATTTTCCACAACTTTATTGAGGTATATATGACAATTTAAAATTGTGTCTGTTTTGATTTATATAAAATAATTACATAACATAGATTTATCATGTATATTCAAAATAATCATCCTAGTAAAGTTAATTAATATATCATCTATGTGATTTAAAAATCTCTAGCATAAGTGTTTCAAACTCATATGTATCATAGGATCAGGAAGATTACACAGATGGGAAGAAAGATTGGATTGTATAAAACTGGCATAAAAACTTGTTTACATATTTTTCTATTGGTTTTTGAAACTTATGTCTCTTTATACCAAATTTGTACTTTGCTTTTATTGATGACATTTAAAGGAGAGAATAAAAAAAATGGCAGTATATGACTAGAGAGAAAATGTCAGCTCATTTTTTTTATTTTGTTCTCAAAACTGGATCCAAAAGAAGTGACTACAGAAAGCAAAGGGCTAGCCTACAGTACTACCTACCCAACAGCTCCAATGAATAATAGTTGTTCTGAAACTCAGCTTTCAAGCTCTTTTTTGAAAGATTTATTTGTATTACTTTTATCTGTGTATATGCCTGTGAGAATATGCTACATGTATGTATGCCAAATGTGTATATGCTACATGTATGTATGCCACATGTGTATATATGCCACATGTGTGAAGGTATCCATGGCGATCAGAAAAGGGCATCAGATGCCCAGGACTTGGGGTTACAGTTGACTATGAGCCAACTGGTATGGGTGCTGGCAACCAAACTCAGGTCCCCTACAAGAACAAGTCAGTGTCTTAACCTCTGAACCATCTCTCACTTCACACTTTATACCCTGGCTTTTTAAAGTCAGGAAGGTTGAATTTTAAACCTTATAGGCTTTCCTTATTGCCTGCAAACATTAAAATAGGACAGAACAGCACAAATACTGTCTTAAACAAAGAAGCATTGATTACCCTGTCTAATAAATTGGCAAAGAGTAACAAAGATGGAGGCCATTGCAACAACACTGAAACAAAGATGGTGCTATCCTGCTACTGTAGTCCAAAGAAATATCTATTTAATGGCTTCCTTGTGGCTTTTCTCAAGGAAGATGTTTCCCTAAAGCAGGAAACTTGTTCATTTTTCCACCACTGTATTCTTGAGACCCAAAGTTATGTATGTAACCCAGCACAAATTCCACAAAGCCTTCTTCAGACACACATTATTAACAGTCAATTCATCAGCTACTCCTTGTATCTAGAAACTAGATGGAATGAAGATAAAGCACTCTGTGATTTCAAAGATCAAAACATGCAAATGAGGCAAGGGTGTCTAAACTGGGACTGAGAACCTAATAGATTGCTGGAGAAAGCATGTGAAGCAAGTGAATGAGGCAAGCACAGATAACTCATATTATAAAAAGACTTCCGTGGATTTCACATCCACAGTGTTTGAATGTATCTGCATATTAACCACATCAGCATATTATGTGCCACATTATCTCAGAAATTGCATATTTGATTTGACCACTGTTGCTAATAAAAATGACCTTCTGGGAAATGATTTGCATAGCATGCTCAAAGGACTCATTTGCTTTGTGAGATAGTTAATCCAGCATGCTACTAAAATTATACATTTTTATATATTTAATGAAAGCAATTTAGATGTATCAGATATACCACAAAGCTCTTGTAGATTGAACGAAATATGACTTTTCATGTACACATAAGCAAATGACCTCGTAATAACACAATTATCTTTGGCTCATCAATTCTGTGAATTTGGCAAGTTTTTATCTCTCAACAGTATTATATGAGATACTGCACATCTCATAATACTTCAATTTATAAGGAACAAAGTGTTTCTCTCTTCTCTAAGGGACATTTTGTCTTTTGGTAATTGGTTATGGGTTACATATAGTACTGATAGAAAATTACCCAGGCCTATTAAGCACTTTCTGTGGGGTTTCTACTGTGTCTACATCTATAAGATTTTATTTGTATTAGTTTTGAATTATTCATATTTTCTGTGTGTGAAAGTTGGTATAAGGGCAGGTGTCTCTGAAGAAAACAAAGGTGTCATCTCCTCTGGGTGCTTAGAATCAAACTTAGTTCCTCTGTAAGAGCAATACTTCCTCTTAACCAGTGAGCCATCTCTTCAGCTCCTGGGTCTTCCTGTTTAAATAAAACAAATATCATATTTAGTTTTCCTTAGTAAAGCTTTTATAAAACACTCAGGAAATCTGGAATTCGCTAAAGATATCGTGGATGGTATCAAACAGCATTCCACACCAAGTTTGACCTTTGAAAGTTCCATTTATATCACCTTTGGAAAGGCAAGAAGTCAGCTGTGCCACCCCTTCTTGGATGCACTGCCTGGCACTTCTGGATGGAACGAAGCATTGCATCCATGTAGACAAACTTAGTAAGATACGAGGTGGGGTCTTTTCCTTATTTGTGGATAAAGGTAAGTCTGACAGACATGGTAACAAATCCTTTGTACTTTTTATTTCAACCCATTTTAAGAACAGCATGTCTATGACATCATATGAATTGCAATTATAAATTTTAGTCCTAGCAAGATAGAAGACTAAGTGGCTAAGAGTGCTTGCCATACAGGTGTCAGGGCCTAAATGTTGATCTCAGTGTATGCATGAAGCCTGGAAGGGTCTCTTACATGCCTGTAACATGAGATGAAACAGGAGGATATAAAGAAACATTACTGGAAGTACGTGTGGCTATAAAACATGAGCCCTGGTTTCAGTGAGAGACCCTGCTTCAAAATGAAGAAGGTCCAGAGTTACAGAGGAAACCAGACACTTTCCTGTGGCCTTGGCATGCCTGTAAGCATGTGCACTCTCACATGCCACTCACATATACACCTTATACATGCACACACAGTCACACACAAAATAAAATAAAATAAAATCCTCCAGGCATGTGTGACAGAATTCCCACTGGAGTACAGAGACAGTCACATTTCCATGGTTAATGGAATTTAAAGCAAACCAGTAATGCAAACTTTATAGTCATTCTATAAAACTGCAGCGATTTTCTCGTTTCATGCTAAAACAAAACACATTGTCAAATATTTTAAAAGCTGTACTCTTTGTAACAGAGCAAATTGAAAATAGAGAAAATTATGCAGTGTCATAAAACCATATATTTCTAAGCCCTCTTTTGTCCAATGGTGGACAATTGTACAGTCTTGTTAGAGCAGCAGGTTGTGCTAAAGTTGGTAGCCTGGTACTCCTCACCAAAAAGCCAGTTCTCCTTTCCCTGGCACCTCTCTGCAGAGTGCTGCCTTCGGCCATGGGGACTTGTTGAGTCCATCCACTTTCCTCCCATACATTTCTTCTGTTAGTGATTTGCTCCTTAATTTATACTAACATAGAAATCTATGTTCACTTCTTGCTGATTGACTGATACAGATGTTTGTGAATTAGCATACAGTGAAGGAAACAAAGCAGTGGTTATACTCCAGCACATTTCCAGAGTTAGTTCCTTTCAAAAATTAAACAAAAAGCATACTTGATGTTGTTATACAACTGGCAACATTTTGTTAAAGCATAGAAAATTAGATTTTATCACAGGTAGAAGATGAAGCATCAATGGATAAGGATCACATGCCTTCTGCTTCTCTGGAATATTAGAATATAAATATATCTAAAAGCTAAACTCAGTTGACCTCAGGAGTTTTCTGCCACAAACTAGACTTATTTCAGGTGATTATTATACTCTAAGTGTTTCCTGATTATCTGGATATAACTTCTATTTCAAAAACTTTTTGTTCTATAATCCTAACATGCCTGCAAATTCACTTGCATGCACTATGGTGTCAATGAATTTTTTTTCGGTTAAAACTCATGCTTTGACATAATTCTCAATGCAGTGGTATTGAGAGGAGTCTGGACCTTCAAGAGGTCATGAGTCAAGAGTGTTAATATCTTTACTTGGGAATAATTAGTAATTAACAGCTGATTCAGTTCTTAGTAGATCTTGTGGGGACTCAAGAGGGAGTTGTTATTGAGCAGGCCTGACACACCTTTCATTTTTTTCCTATATGTGTCCTGCCAAATTGTGCATGCTTTTTCCCCCTTCTCTGAAATCATGTAAAGAAGCAGAAGGCCAATTATAAGCCATTAGGTTGGACTTTGAATACTTTGAGTTCAATAAGTCACATTCCTTTACTAATAACCCAGTCTTGGCCATTTTGCTATAGGAAATAAAATATTACTAAGAGAGTATGATTAAAAATATGATTCTCTGCTAATCATGAGTTCTTTTTAGTTTCTTATCTCCAATTTTTCCAAGAACATGCAGAAGAATATATATTCTGCATGTTTTAAGAGGACATAATGAGCATGTTTCTGAGTAAACCCATTGCCCATAATTTTTACAGTCATCAGTGAGGGCAAGATGGCATCATAGGTTTAAACTCAAGGCCTCTAATCAATATGAGAGATTAATTGTATTGAGGAAAATTCTGCTTATTGGTATATTTTAATAAAATTAATCATTACAATTTGTACTTGGGCTCATATGTAAGATCTTATATTTTGGATCCTAGGAGATGATAAAACTTTTACTGGATAGTAAATCACCTTCACTTTGATGTTATACTTATACAAGGAGACCATTACCTAGGAAAAATACAATAATTGAAGATCTGCCATGCTAAGGATTTCTGAAACTCCAAATTATTAAAATAGTAAAAAGTGTACCTAAACTTAAAAAGTTAGAAAAGAAGGGTTAACCCTTGACTGCTTTAGACATGACTTTAAAAGAGACGAGTGTAGAAAATCATGCTTTGGCATGGAGACAAATTCCCTTAGTGAATTTGAAGCTATGTGAAGACCTCTAATGTATTACTTTCTTTTCTTTTTTAATTTATTCTCTAATATATTATATACCAAACACAGTTTACCCTTCTTCTCTTGTTTTATTCCTCCCCCATCTACCCTTCTCCCAGATCCATATATTTTCCCTTTCCTCAGAAAATGGGCAGGCCTCCTGGAGATATCAACCAAACATGGCACATATAGGCAGAGGACCTAGGTCAGTCTCAGGTAGGCTTCCTGATTGTGGGTTCAGTCCCTGTGAACCCTTACCAGCCCAGATTAGTTGATTCTGTAGGCCATTTTATTTTGGTGTCCTTGAAACTTTTTGATCCTACCTTCCTTCTTTTATAGGATTTCTCTAGCTATACCTATCAACCTACTATTTGGCTGTGGGTATTTGCATTTGTTCCCCTCAATTGCTAGATGAATTTTCTCAGGTGACAATTATGGTAGGTCCAGTCTACAAGCATAGCACCATATCATTAGGAATCATTCCATTGATTTTTTTTTGGCTAGTCATGTTTGCTTTTATCTTAGGACTCTGTGCACCCAGAAATTGGTTATTGAATTTCTACACAGTGTCAGACATGGGCTTCATCCTGTGGAATGTTCTCAGTTTGGGCCAGCCATTTGTTAGCCACTCCCACAAGCCTTTTGCCACCTTTATTCAAGCACACCTCGCAATCAGAACAAACTGTAGGTAGAAAGTTTTGTGTCTCGATTGTTGTTCTAATTCCTACACTGGAATCGTTGCCAGGTTGCAAAGAAGGATGATTCAGGGTATTACCCCAATTGTTGAGTCTTCGGAGTTTCTGTTGCACTAGATTTCTAGATCATCCAAGAGATGTCCTCAAAATGAATCCCAATTCCAGTTGTTCCTCCCACTACTCTCTGTATCCATCCTCCCTACCTGATTCCTCCTGTTCCCATCCCCACCCACTCCCAATACATCCACAAAATCTATTCTGAGTCCTCTTCCCTGGAAGATCCAAGCATCCTTCCACGAGCTCTCCTTGGTACTTACTTAGCCTCTCTAGGTCTCTCTGTGGATTGAAGCATGATTATCATTTACTTTATAAATAATATCCACATAAAATGACTAAATACTATGTTTACCTTTCTGGATCTGGATTATATAACTAAGGATGATTTCTTTTGTAGTTCAATCCATTTTCCTGCAAATTTCATGATACCATTCCTTTTTTAAGAGAAGACTAATACTTCCTTGTATAAATATACTACATTTTATTTATACATTCTTTAGCTGAGCTTATTTCCAGTAACTTACTATTATGAATAAAGATACCATGAGTATATTGATCAAGTGTCCTTATGGTATGATGGAACATCCTTTGCATATATGCACAGGTGATGTGGGAAGTGATGTATGTCGTAAATATGTTTTATTGTCATTGCTTAATAAAGAAACTGTTTTCAGTCAAAACCTTAAAGTAAGTCAGAAAATCATACAAGAGCTTTAGAGAGAGAGAGAAGGCATAGTCAGGGAGATGCCATGTAGCTGCCAAAGGAGAAAAATACCCATCCTGGGACCTTACTAGTAAACCATGAGCCTCATGGAAAAATACAAAATAATAAAAATGAATTAATTTAAGATATAATATCTAGATGGCAATATGCTTAAGCTATATGAATAAACAGTATTGTAATTAGTAAAGTTTCTATGTGATTATTTTAGGTCATGGTGGCCAGGAAGCGAACAAGCAGCCCCAGCCTACAATTTGGTATCCAACATGGTGCAACTACATCCACATTAAAACTAAAAAAATTAACAAAATATTCTAAATATACAAAAAAACAGAGTTTAATGCAGCTTTGGGACAGGTGTCTTTCACCTTTGGCAGCTGCATGTCATCTCCCTGGCTCCACTTTCAGTCTCTCTACAAGATATAGGAAATAGCTAGCAATACACTTAAGCTGTTGGCCAAACAGTATTGTAGTTAATGAAATTTATGTGTGATTGTTTCAGATCAAGGCAGCCGCGAAATGAACAAAAAGCCTCAGCCTACACACAGGAATAGTGTAGCTGAATTTTCAAGTAGATAGATTCCCAATTTTAACAGAAAACACAATACTGATTTATAAATTGGCTGGACAAGTGTGAATTCCCACCAGCAATGCAGGAGTAATCCCCCTGCTCCACGTATTCACCAACATGAGCTATCATTGTGTTTTTTTTAATCTTAGCCATTCTGACAGGTGCAAGATGTGATCAAATCCCAGAGATTTTATTTTCATTTATCTCTTGGCTAAGGATGCTGAATATTTTTAAAGTGTTTACTGGACATTTGAGTGTCCTCTGCTGAGAATCCTGTTAAGGTCCTTTGGAGCTGTTACCTTTCCTCTTTCCCATGCCTGGGCCGAGACACCCTGGGCAGTACTTGGTATGATAGTACCTCATTGCCCAGTGCTAAAGGTGGGGCCCTGGGTAGTTATAGCTTCTGCAGACCCAAAAGTCTTGGGGTTGAGAGAGCCACTGTAGCCCATTCTTAATAGGATTCTTTGATTTCTTGATGTCTACTTTCTTGATTTCTTTAATTATTTTGGATATAAGCCCCATGTCAAATGTGGAGGTGGTAAAATATTTTCCCATTCTACAGACTTTTGCTTTGCCATATTGAGTATCCTGTGTCTCACAGAAGCTTTTTACCCTTATATGGTCCCATTTACTAACTGTTGATCTTGGTAACTGTGCTGTCAGTCTTCTATTCAGAAGGCTGTCTACTGTACCAATGCTTTCAAGGTTCTTCCCCACTTTCTCTTCTGTCAGGTTCAGTGCATCTGGTTTTTTGCTAAGGTCGTTGATCTTCTTGGATCTGAGTTTAGTGTAAGGTAATAGATATGAATCTATTTACATTTTTCTATACACTGATACCAATTTATACAAACATCATTTGTTAAAGATGCTTTCAATGTACACTTCTGGTTGCTTTATTAAGGATCAGATGTGAATAGGTGCGTGAAATTACATCTGGGTATTTGATTCAATTACATTGTCTCTTTATGCCAGTACCATGTGGTTTTAATTCCTATAGCTCTATAGTAACACTTAAAATCTGGGATGGTGATACCTCATGAAGTTCTTACTTTTACAGAATTGTCTTTAGTTATCCTGGGTTTTTGTTTACCCATAAGAAGTTGAGTATTGTTATTTCAAGGTCTACAGAAACAATGTTGGAATTTTGATAGGGATTGAATTGAATCTGTAGGTTGCTTTTGGTAAGATGTCCATTTTTAATATATTAATCCTATCAATCCATGAGCATGAGAGATCCTTATATCTTCTGATATCTTCTTCAATATTTTTCTTCAAAGACTTAAAGTTCTTGCCATATAGATCTTTTACTTGCTTGGTTAGAGTTACCCCAAGCTATTTTATATTATTTGTGGCTTTTGTGAAAGGTGTTGTTTCCCTGATTTTCTCTCTGACCATTTATTACTTATATATATGGAGGGTTACTGATTTTTTTTAATTAATCTTATATCTAGCCACTTCTCTGAAGGTGTTTGTCATCTGTAGAAGTTTCCTGATAGAAATTTTTGTGTTGCTTATGTATATTATGATATCATCTGTAAATAGCAAAATTTTGACTTCTTTTTCAGTTTAAACCCCCTTTATCTCATTTTGTTGTCTTATGTGCTCTACCTACAACATCAGGTACTATATTGAATAGACATCGAGAAAGTAGACAGCCTTTTCATGTCCCTGATTTTAGTGGAAAGGCTTTAAAATTCTCTCGTTTAGATTTGATGTGGGAGGCTTGCAGTAAATTGCCTTTATACAAGTATGTCCCCTGTATCTCTTATCTTTCCAAGACATTCATCATGAAGAAGTGTAGTATTTTATAAAAGGCTTTTTGAGTATCTACTGAAATGATGATGTGTTTTGCTTAGTTTTGTTTTTATTTCAGTTTGTTTATATTGTGGATTACATTTGCAGATTTTTGTATGTTGAACCATCCCTGCATCTCTGGGATAAAGCTTACTTGGTCATGATGGATGACTTTTTTATGTGTTCTTGAATTAATTTTAGGAGTATCCTAGTCAGTATTATTACATCAATATTCATGGGGGAAATAGCTCTGCAATTCTCTTTCTTTATTGAATCTTTATGTGGCTTAGTCATTGGTTTAGGAGGCCCTTCTGTATTTGTGTTGCTTTCATTGGTTAATAAACTTCATTGGCCTTTTGATAGGGCAGCAATTAGGTAGGCAGAGTAGACAGAACAGAATGCTGGGAGGAAGAGCAGAGTCAGGCAGACGCCATGGTTCTGCCTGAGATGGATGCTGATTAGACTCATGCCTGTAAGCCACAGTCAAGTGACGATACACATTAATGGAGATGGGTTAAACTAATATGTGAGAGTTAGCCAATAACAGGTTAGAGATAATGGGCCAGGCAGTATTTAAATGAATACAGTTTCTGTGTGATTATTTCAGGTGTAAGCTAGTAGGGTGGCTGGGACAAACAAGGGGCCCTGCTCCTTCTACTACAAGCTATTAGAATGACTATGACTTTATAAATTGAATTTGGCAATGCTCCTTCTGTCTCTATTTTGTGGAATAATCTGAGATGTATTGGAATTAGTTCTTCGAAGGTATCATGGAATTTTGCATTAAAACATCCTGGTCTTGGACTATTTTTGTAGAATTCTGCACTAAACTATCTGGTCCTGGGCACTTTTGTGTGTGTGTGTGTGCCCGTGTGTGTGTGTGTGTGTGTGTGTGTGTGTGTGTGTGTATGGGGAGACTTTTAATTACTGCTTCTATCTTTGGTCTATTTAAATTGTTTATCTGATCTTCATTTAACTTTGGTAAATGATATCTGGATAAAATCGTCTTTTTCATATAGTAACAGGCTATTTACTGGCATCTTCCTCCAAATTCAACTTCATCCACTAGAGACTCCAAATATTGATAGCGATCCAATATACCTAGTCCTATCATCCTTCTCTCTGTGGATAATCTGTTGCTTTAAACTATTTACAAGACCCTATCTTTTTCCTACATCCCCAGCTTCCTGGGCACAACATTCAAGGTGAAACAGGATCCCCTTAGCTCATTCCTGAAGGCCAACATAACTTTCTCTCCTAGTTTACCTCTATTTCTCTCTGCCAGTCATTGATCTGCAGAAAGCAGTCCCTAACAGGCAACTCGCAGCCACAACCCAAGCTTAAGTTCCAAGGAAGTCACCTACCCAATAAAGACAAGACCAGATATCAATACTTATAGTCACATTTATCCCAAGTCAAATGCCTAGTCATCAACCCTAAATCACAATCATAAACAGACATGAAATATGTCTAGACATCAGAACACAGTAAAACTCATTGAGTAGATAGGAGAAATGCAATATAATGGGAGCACAAGTCAAGGACTTTAAATTTGATATTATAAATACATTTAAGGACTTCAAAAAGGATATGAATTAACCTAAAGTTTTTGAAAATAAAGTGAAATGAAATAACAAAAGCCTTTCAAGACATGAAAGTAGAAATAGAATCATTAAAAATCCAAGCTAAGATGAAACTGGAAATGAAATCTCCAGGAACTAAAACAAAAATCTGAGATCAGTCTCACCAAAGAATAAAATACATGGAAGAGAGAATACCAAACATTGAATACAATGAAAAAAGAAATAAATAATTAAATCAAAGAAAATGGTAAATCTAAAAGATTCAAGTTCAAGCCACTTAGGAAGACTGGAACACTATAGAAAAGACCAAATTTATAAACAGAACAAATTGAGGAAAGGGAAGAAACCTAAGTCAAAGGCACAGAAGATATTTTCAGAGAAATCAAAGAAGAAAACTTCCTTAACCTAATGAAGGAAATACCTATTAAGATATAAGAAGCATAGAGAAAATCAAATAGACAGGAATAGTCAATCAGATCAATAAATATACAGAAGAAGGAAATAGTGCTAAAGGCTACAAGGGTAGTTGGGCAGCAGTGGTACATAGCTTTAATCCCAGACTCAGGAAGAAGAAGTAGATGGATCTCTGTGAGTTCAAAGCCAATCTTATGGAAAGAACTAGCTGTAAGACAGCAAAGGTTGCACAAAGAACCCCTGTTTTGAACAAAAAAACAAACAGACAAATAAAATCGAAAACAAAACAGAACAAATTTCAATACTTCAGGGGGAAATACCAAGTAACATAAACAGGCAAACCTATTAGAATAATACCAGATTTCTTGATGGAGATTCAAATAACTAGAAGTTTAAAGACAGATGTTCTGCAAACTCTAAGATTTTGTAAAAGGGGACTGCTCATTCATTTCCCAGCTGACCAGACCTCAGTAATCACAAGGAAACTATATTAATTACAGCATTTCTTGGTCTGTTAGCTCAGGCTTCTTGTAACTATCCCATCTTATATTAACCATTTTTATTAATCTGTGTACTGCCATGAAGTTGTGGTCTATTGGTAAGCTTCAAGCATGTCCTTCTCCTTCCACAGCTACATGGTATCTCTTTTACTCCACCTACTCTCTCTCTCTNCACATCACTAAGAGAGAAGAGATGGCACCCATATTTTGATACCCAGATATCAATCACAATAAATGGAGAAAAAATACCATGATAAAACTAAAGTAGTATCTATTCATATTTCTAGCTCTACAGAAGGTGCTAAAAGGAAAATTTTAATCTGAAGAAATTAAGCACACACCTAAAACCCCACAAGAAATGAATAATATAACAATATAACAAAATATAACAAAAGGGAGGGATAAAACACACCTGAATAACAAAATACAAGGAATTAAATAAAACTAATCATTGATAATTCTCAATATTAATGTTCTTAATCCTTAATCAAAAGATACTAACTAACATATTATATTAGAAAACATGGGAATTAAATCATCATTGACATCCAGGAAACCCACCTTAGTGGCAAGAGTATACATCATCTCAGAGTAAAAGAATAGAAAAAGATGCTCCAAGCACAAAAACAAACAAGTATAGCTGTTTTAATATCTGAAAAATAGTCTTTAAAACATAACTCATCAGAAGAGATATGGAAAAATACTACATATTTTTCAAAAGAAAAATTAATCAAGAAGATATTGCAATAATAAACACAAATGCACCAACCACAAGGGCAACCAAATTTATACAGGTAAAACGACTACAAGCCAAAATCACATATTGACACATTGTTATAGTGGGAAATTTTATTTCCTTATTCACATCAACAGGCAGGTCATCTAGACAATAACAAGACAGAGAATTGCTGAAGTCAAATAATAACACAGATCAATCCTCTCATCAAAATTTCAGAATACAAAATCAAGACATAAAAATAACTACCCTTCTTATATAAAAATGACAAATGAACAGAGAAAGAAATCAGGGAAGCAACTTTTTGCAATATCCTAAAAAATATCTTGGGCTAACACTAACTAAGCAAGTGAAAGACATATATACAAACTTTAAGACATTGAAGAGAGAAATTGAAGAAGTTGCAAAAAGATGGAAAGATCTTCCATTTTCATTGCTTTAGAGGATCAATATAGCATAAATGGTCACCCCAGTTGGAAAAAAATCTACATGTTCAGGTATCGCCATCAAAATTCTACACAATTTTTAACACAAATAAAAAAAATACTTTCCCCTTCATAATGCAATACAAAAATCCCATGATTGCTGAAACAATCTCCAAAAAAAAAATGCTGGCATCATCAACATACCCAATATCAAGAGATACTAAATAGAGCTATAGTAATAAAAAGCAACATAGCATTGGCATAAAACAAAAAGAAATATGTTAAATAGTGAAATCTATTTGAAGACTTACATGTAAATCATTCTGACAAATATTCCAGTGATGCACACTGAAAAAAAATAAAATAAAAGCAGCATCTTCAACAAATATTGTTGGACATGCTGGATAGCCTCAAGTAGAAGAATGCATGCCATTGTGTGTTTGTTGTCTAGCATAAGACTCAACTCCAAAAGCATCCAGGACATCAACATAAGTCTGGATACACTGAACCCAAGAGTAGAGAAAATATAGCATAATCATGAACACATTGGCATGGAAAAATGACTTTCTGAACAGGGCACTAAAGACAGGTACTTACAAAAGCAATTAATAAAGGAGATCTCATAAAATGGAAAAGCTTTTGTATGGTAAAAGAATTGTCCTGACAAGGTGTCATGTCAAAGAATGGGAAAAGAACTTTACCAATTGTACATCAGACAGAAGACTACTATCTAAAATATATGAATAACTAAAAAATAGAAATCAAATAAACAAATAAGTCAATTTAAAATAGGGTACTCAAAACTGAAACTCAAACAGTTCAGTAAAATAGAGAAAAAATGAACTCCTTATCCATCGAGGAAATGGAAATCAAAACTGCTATGATATTTCATGTTAGACTGGTAAAAGAAGGGCAGCACATGCTTGTAAGGATATGGTATAAGGGAGACACTCATCCTTTGATGGTGGAATTTCCAACTTGTACAGCCACTATGAAAACCAGCCCAGCAATTTCTCAGGAATCTGGGAGTATATCTACCTCTTGACTCAGTGATAACACTCTGTACATATATATAACTAAGGGATACTTCTTTATACTACACAGACATTTGCTCAACCATGTTTATTGCTGCTCTATTCCATAAGAGTCAGAAATGGAAAATAGCTCAGATATCCATCAGCAAATGAATGGATAATGAAAATGTGGTGCAATTATACAAACAGATATTATTTGGCTACTAAGAAATGAAATCATAAAATTCACAGGTAATTGGAAGGATCTAGAAGAAAAATCATCTTGAGTGAAGTTATCCAGACTTCAATAGACAAATATAGAATGAATTGTCTTGTATGTGTATGTTAGCTTTTAAGCGTTAGAAAAATATGCTACTATCTATATAACCATAAATATTAGGTACAGAGCAAGGGGTCAAAGATCAGAGAACGAATCTTCATTGTAGGGAAAATAGAATATATAGTCATGGAGAGGTAGTAGGAGGAAATTGGAATGGAAAGATTAAACACAGTCCAGAGGAATTAAGGGCATAAGAAAGGGAGTACAGAAAGGGTAAACTATCATTAAAGGCCATTTGAGGGATCATAGTTACTACAAAAGAAGCTTCTTAAAATATATACAGATATCAAAGAAATCTAAATCAATTCATTGAAATAAAAGCCCCATATAGACCTCTCTTGCTACCCAGCAAAAATCAAGTACCAGGAATTGGTTATGTCTAGTTGAGTAATTGGCCAAAGTGTCTTTATGAAAGTTGCTAAGGCTATTTGATGCTTTCCCCAAACACGTGGTGTCAACTTTTGTCAACCTATGCAGATATGAGGACCTGAAAGAATAGGTTGGACTACAGTCTAATGCTATAACCAACCTTACCTCCGTTTCAGTGTATTTTTATAAGAGAATGTAAGTGAAGATTTGAAGAAAGGTTGTTTGAGTTCAGAAAAACATGATTAAAAAACGTGTATATAAGCTCCAGTAAGCACATACTAAATATCTATAGCAACCCTGTAAGAAGAGACTATTTGTTTGTTTCCCAGCTGCCCAGAGCCAAATAAAAACACAGAACCTATATCAAATCAACATTGTTTGACCAATATCTTAAGCATATTTTTAGCTAACGTTTGCATTTTAAATTAATACATAATTCTTGTCTGTGTCAGCCACATGGCTTGGTACCTTCTATCAATGAGGCATTTTCATCTTGCTTCCTCTGAGTCTGGGTGATGATTGCAGACTGAACGTTTTCCTCTTCCCAGAATTCTCCAATTCTGGTTGCCCTGCTTATGCTTCCTGTGTGGCAACTGACCAAACAGTGATTTTTATTTTAACCAATACAAGTGGCAAATCTTTACAAGGTTCAAGACCATTGTCCCACAGTGCAGTCCTTCATCAGAACTTTTTAAGGACAGGCCAATTTAAACACAATTGTCAGGCATGGACCATAGATTATATCTAGAAAAGCTTTTATGAAAGGCCCAAGGCCATATCCAGATTAAGGGTACACTGACCAGATTGGGTTCTGTAGCTATGTTCTAACATCCAACAAGAGTAAACATATCTTGTCTTATAAAGTGAATGTAAATGTTTAACACAGGAGGTATGAAATCACATCTATAAGCAATCCAGGTAGGAAATGCATTTGAGATAAAAGGCCCACTACCGTTTTTCTTGGAGCCTTTCTCACAGTTCCCCATAGCATTGCTTAACATGAGCCATTCTTTTAATCATCTTCCAACAAGGTGGCAGAGTGATAATGCTGAAGACAGCACCTACATATATCATTGAACACAGAGAAGGATAGTGTGTGTCTAACTAGAGCCTTCTTCCCAACTGACTAATTATTTATGGTACTGACAGGTACTCTGCACACTACCATGAGAAGATTTAGCTTTCTTCTAACGAGATACACACTTTTCCATCTACAAGTTGATTTATCTTCATGATACCTTAGTGCAATCGTGGCATAAAAGCTGTATATTTAGACAACAACTCTCACTGGACTTAATTGCAACTTTGAGAAAGCAGACTATACCTGACTCTTCTCAGCTGGCTAAGAACCTGAGACTGCATAGACTATAGACCTATGGTAAAAATCAAATAATATTGTTTGACTAAAGGGATATATAAATAAAGTGACTCCTAATTATATAGTATTGTACCTATAAATCAGTGCCTCACTCAGCTAGTATCAGAAGTTCTACCCAGCAAGAAGTTTGAACTGTCATAGAGAAATGTGCAGAGAGAGAAACAAGTAATCTTCAATGGGTTGTCTTCTTTAAAACTCTCCTCCTCAACCCCCCAGAGAGGTACATGAATTGTAAGAGTCAGTGGAAATGGAAGACACCAAGGAAAAGGTACCTTCCAGGCACAATGTGACTGAAACACTTATAAACTGACAGCAAATGTGGCACCATATACAGGGCCTAAAGATGTCTAAGCATGATGAGTTCCCAGCACTGAGGAAAAGTAGACATGAGCCTCCATTCCTAACCCAGAAGCTATTTCCAATTGACAAATAATCATGGAGGGAAAATTAGCTTTTCTTAAGTGGAGTCACACTGGGTATACAAAACGCACTAGGGAGACCCTAAAGTGCTAGTTATATATGACCAAACCAAAATGAATTCAATGGTATTTTGGAAGATGCTTCTTTGTCTCTCAATGCTTTGTTTGGGTGATTTTTCCATAGTTGTATTGGTTTATCTATTAGTTTCTGATCTTGTGTTTTTATGGGTTCGTATATGTGTATGTGTGTGTGCATATGTATGTGTTTCTTGTGTTTTGTCTTTGTTTTTCTGTTTGCTTTTTAAATTCTGGTTTATTTGCTATTTTATTGCACTACTTGTTTTCTGAAGAGAGAAACAAAGCTTTGAGTTAATAAGTATAAAAATGGGGAGGACCTGCGAAGAGACAAGGGAGGGAACTCCAGGATCAAATTATACCATATTAAAATTATTTGTGTATGTGTGTGTGTGTGTGTGTGTGTGTGAAAAACAAGTTCCAATGAGATAACTAGGTAAAGATGCGTGCCTGATGCCAAGCCTCATAACTTGAGTTCCATTGCTAAGTCTCATACTGTTGCAGAAGAAAACTGACTTCAGAAAGTTGTCCTCTCTTACAAACCATAAATAGGAACACACACACATGCACACGGCAATAAACATGTAACTCCTCTCCCCATATAACTTATTGGGAAAATATTCAGAAACATCTTGTACTGTGCTGATATCTTGCCTGTACTATAATTCTTTCCCTAACAGCTTTGGGCTTTAGGGACTGCCATGCTTGAGAGTAACAACCCTAAACAGAAATTCTTGAATGGTGTTCTCTTTAAACTTCTGATNGTGAATGCAGTTCCTTGTTGTTCTGCATTCTATTTACATCACTGCTCTTCTTTTCTGAAATTTTTCCACATGGAAAGGTTCTCTTAGAAAAGAAAACTACAATATAAAACACCAGCTTAAGATGACCACATCTACCTCTAAGGAAATACAAAAGTCCTCTAGACTTGAAGCTGCCCATTCTCAGACAGGAAATCAACACAGAAAAGTCAGCACACAGTTAATACAGCCCACCTAACTCAAGATTCATGTGGTCAGTCCTGTCTTTGCCCCTCCAGAGGAACCATTGCCAAACTTGAAAAACCATCTTCTGCCTATTATGTGGACAAGTAGAAAGAAACAAGTGCAAAGGGAGATGTTTTTCTTATTTAGCAAGAGCTAGCTACACCAAGTTCCTCTAATGCAAGTTCCTCCTACACCAAGTTTCTCAGTTGACTTGCTATGGACTCTAACCCAAACTGAATGCAGTGCTTAGGAAAATAAAATGGACTGGGTGTGGGGAGGAGCTTAAATAAACTGAGAAGCCTGGGAGCTTTAAATAAATCAAAACATATGGGCCTTAAAAAAACAGTGGCATGAGGTTCTTAATTAAAACAAAATGAACTGCTAGGCCTAAAGAAAAACCATTTATATTGTCATAGTTCTTGAAGCCGGCATTTGACATCCAGGATGCCATCATCTTCAGGTGTGTGGTTTCTGTCCTTGACTTGAAATTGGTCTTTCCTTTCCACAGATGTCACATGACTGTGTGTTTTCTGCATTTTAATCTCTTTTTATAAGACAACTACTTAAGGAATTAAAGAACACTCATGTATCTCACCTCAGTGGACCTTCTTAGTCAGTTTAGATGTTCATGTTGCACGTAGAGTCGTGGCTGACATTTCAGCAGAAGAATTGGGGAAGAGGCCACAGTCCAACCTATGACATCATAGTAGCTTCCTGGAGCATCTGTAACTGCGTATGGTACAGAAGGGAGCTGAAAAGATTATGTGTTCTCTCAAAGTTCTGAAAGCTATTGTTAGGTATGAAGGGCTGGGCTATTTTGAAAGGCTCTAGAAAAGAAACCCACATTTCTCCCTGGCTCTTGTAATCCAGGGTATCCCTTAGTAGGCAGCTGTATCACTTCAGTTTCTGCTCTGCCTCAACATGCCTTCCCTCCCATGACTCTTCAAATAGTCTCCTATTAAATACCTACTAGTTGAATTTTAAAAATGTGCTAATACAGTCTGATATAATATTATTCAATTACCTGTATGAAGACTCTACTGTAAAATAAAGTTATATTCCAAAATTCCTGGCAAATATGAATTTGTGGGATTTTATTCCTTTCCAATATATTCAACTGAATTCAATTTTCATCTTAAGTCAGGTTATCTCTTATATCTAATTAAAAATAATTACCTTGTCTGGAGGTAAGAAAATGACATGCTGATATATGTGAATGATTAAGTTTGAAAGAATCCAAGGAATTCATGTGTCTGTCATGTCCACAGATCTACATAAAATTTGGAGAGACAAGTGCTTAATTGCTTCATCAATTGCCTTTTTATTCTTCCATTTTGTATGCATTATCATTTGTATAGCAATGTGACTTTCTTCTACCCCTGTGTCTAGATCCCCCATGAGAAGATAAGCCAGATCATGTCCACAAAGGTTATTAAATTCAAGGGTGCAGAGTACTAATATACCATGTTTCAGACTCAGTTTTCTGCATCTTAGAATTGGTGCAACACTATTACATACTCATGGTTGTCACATGATAAGAATAACCCTCAGGTGTGGTAAAAGCATTAAAGTCATGAGCCACTGTTGATGCTATAACATCTTCAGTCCTGTGGCTCTCTGACCACCTAAGAGTGTTTCTAGGTCATCTGAAGCCAATCTCAAAGGCTCATAGAAACCCATTTATGAGTGTTTTAGTAATAACTGTTTAAGGGAAATACCATTTGAGCACTATTCTGGCTCCCAGAGTGGTGTCATGGGTTGAAGCTCTTCCCTTAGATACCCAGTAACAGACTTGACAGACATCCTTCCATGGCTTGACTTCCTTTGCCCCCTCCACTCTTGACAAAGCATCTACCAGATATACTACTTGTGCTTGAATTCTTTCAGAATCGGCATGGAAGAAAACAAACTAGGACTTTACTAAGAATGAGGTGTAGAGCTTGTGAATTGATTCAAACACATCTAGGTCATGACTTCAGGGGAAGGTCTTATCCCTGCGAGCAGTTTTTTATGGGTATCTCCTGCTGCTCTCTACTCTGTCTCATCTAAGTCAGGATGTGTTGTTTTTGTTTTTATTGTTTTTGTTTGGTTGGAGCTGTTGTAATCTGCCTTTCTTATGCTGCATTCTGGCGCTTGGATCCCTAATCTCTTCAGATCTTTTATAATGAAGAGGTGTTGGATTTGTCAGAACTTTTCTATCTCTAATGAGATAATTACAAGGTTTTTGCCTTTCAGGTTGTTTATAGGGTAGATTTACATATGTTGAATCCTCTGTGTATTTCTTGAAAGATACCTACTCAATCATGGTGGGTGATCATTTTATACATCTATATTTATTCATAAGGAAAGTTAGTTCATAATTTTCTTTCTTTGGAATTTGTGGTTTGGATATCAGTGTAACTGTGGCTTCATGAAATAGATTGGACAATGTCACTTTTGTTTCTATTCTGTGGAATATCTTAACAATTATGGGTATTATCTCTTATTTGAAAATACAGTAGAATTCCATGTTAAAACCATTTTTTCCTAGACTGTTCTTAGTTGGTAGACTTTTCATCCCTGCTTTTATTTAACTACAGGTTATAGGTCTGTTAGAATTGTTTATCTGATCTTGATTAAAATTGGTATGTGATATGTATCGTGAAAGTTATTCATTTCTTTTATAATTTCTGATTTGATGGAGTATAGGCTTCTAAAGTACCCAAATTAACAAATTGAAGATAAAAAGGAGAACATAACAATTGACACAGATGAAATTCAGAAAATTATTATAAGGACATACCTTAAAAACGTATTTAATTGTGTGAGCATGGGTTTCATTATGTAGTACTGGCTTTCATGGAACTCTCTGTGTACACCAGAATGACTTCAATGTAGCAAAATCTGTTACCTTCTGGCCCCACATATGCTGAGATTAAAGGCAGGCCCTTCCATGGCCAACTACTTTTGGATTCTTGTAGTTATCATTTTTGCTATCTTTTTTTGGAGACTGAGAGCCATATCTATGTGGTAAAAGGGGTCTTCAAATATTTTGAAGAGACTCAACCTTGCTTTATTCATAGACTTTTGTGATACCCTTTCCTAAGGTCAACCAAACACTGTAGTTACGAAAGTACAAAGGGTGTGATTTCTATTGTATTTTATTTATTTGCTGGCAAATTTTAATATATCCAGCTCATACCAAAAGCAATTAAGGGGTCGGATATTGCCACATAACTAAATTCCATAAGACTGTGTGAAAATTGCATTTACACCTATTCTCTCAGAAATTTTACCCATGTACCAGGATTATTAGATCAAAGACAAGAACATTTTATTTTTATATTTATTTATTTATATTTGGTCAGAGGTGTGAAGTTATTAAGGGGTATCTTTATATTGGGATAATACTGACATCTTGATTAAGGGCTTGACAAATTTGACAAAAAACTTCACAAGAAAATTTTATCTCAATTAACCTCAGAGGGTGAGACCAAAACTTATAGAAATGTTTATAGTTCTATGTTTCTCGGGTTGATTCTAGACTTGTCACATAGGTAAATATTGCAGCTAAGGACTATTTTATTTTTGTTGAAAATTTCCACCTCCTCTCCTCCTCCCATTTCCCTCCACCTCCCACCACTCCCCCTTCCCCACCCATTCCAGTAAAAAGAACAGTCAGGCTTCTCTGCCCTGTGGGAAGTCCAAGGTCCTCCCCCCTCCATCCAGTTCAAGGAAGGTGAGCATCCAAACAGACTAGGCCCCCACAAAGCCAGTACATGCAGTA
>LOEQ01009809.1:0-35744 GCA_001685075.1 Bramus lutescens | reverse complement strand
GACATCTTGAATTTTGCATGCAAATGGAGGGAAATAGAAAACACTATACTAAGTTTGCAATGTTTATGCTATTTATCCTACAGATGAGCATGAGAAACCTCTCTTCTGATGTCTTCTTCAACTTCTTAAAAATTTTTTATTTTTTATTTTTTTATCATAGACATATTTATTTGCTCGGTTAGAATTACTCCCAAGATATTGAATTATTATTTGAGACTATTGTAAAATGTGTTTTCCCCCAATTTCTTTTTTAGTCAACTTGCCATTTGTAAATAGGAAGACTAACAAATTTTTATGAGTTAATTTCATATCCAGCTATTTTAATAATATTTTTATCAGTGATAGGAGTTTCACAGTGTAATTTTTAGGGTTGCTTATGTATACTGTCTTACTGTCTGCAAATAACAATGGTTAGACTTAATTATTCCAACTTGTATTCCCTTGATCTTTACTTGTCATATTGTTCTAGCTAATACTTTAAATACTGTATTGAATAGGTATGGAGGGAGTGGACATCCTTGTTTTGTTCCTGGTCTTAATGAAATTGCTTTGAGTTTCTCTCTATTTTAATTTATGCTGGCTGTGGGCTTACTATGACTGTTTTTATTATATTGAGATTTGTCTGATATATCCCCACTCTCTCTAGGACTTTTATCAGGCAGGAGTGTTGGATTTTGTCAAAGGCCTTTTCAGAATCTAATGAAATGATCATGTGATTTTTGTCTTTCAGTTTCTTTATATTGTAGATTACATTCATTGATTTACTCTTCTTAAACCTATTCATGCACATCTGGGATGAGCCTCTTTGATCATGGTGAATAATAGTTTTAATGTGTTCTTGGGTTTGGTTTGCAAATATTTTATTGAGAAGTCTATTTCTATCTATAATAGATGTAATTCTCTTTCATTGTTGGGTCTGTTTTAGTTTGAGTATCAGGACAACATTAGCCTCACAAAATAAATTGGGCAGTATTCCTTCTGTTTCTATTTTGTGGGATAATTTGAATAATATTGACATTAATTCTTCTTTGAAAATCTGGTAGAATTGTGTAATAAAACCATCTGTCCTTGGACTTCATTTTGGTTGGAGTACTTTTAATGACAACTTCTATTTTACTAAGGTTTATATGTCCATATAAATTGCTTATCTGATCTTGTTTTAGTTTTGTTAAATGGTATATATTAGGAAAATTATTTATATAGTTTATATTTCCTAATTTGTTAGAGTACAAGTTTTTTAACTCTTTATTGAATTTTTTGGAATTTCACATCATGTACCTCAAATCTGTTCACCTCCCAGTACCCCCATATCCTCCTTTCATCCCTGCCATGCCCCCATGTATGAATACAAATCAAAGTAAGCAAGCAAGGAAGTGAGCAAAAGTTGCAACAAAAGCAAACAATCAAAAAACACAAAACAAAAACAAAACCACAACAACAGAAAAATCTTCTTTCCTGTTTCTCCAATACCTCTTCATTTGTCCTGGTGGCAATTGAGGCTTCAGTGTGTCATATAGTATACCTCTTTGTCCTATCAGCTTTCCTGGAAATATTTATTGCAATGAGTCACTGATCTGGTTCAGTACCTCTGGTTTCTGATACACCATCATCACTGAATCCTAACTGGAACTCGTCTGGGATATCCTGTGGCTGCCACAAGTCTTGGAGATCTTGCAGTTTCATTCCACAAGACCAATCTCTTCACCAGCTCCAACAAGTTCTAGATGGGGTAGATATTAGGGTGGGCCAATCCAAGGCCAGGCTGTGGGACTGGATAAGTAGCCAAGCTGGACAATCCAGGTCCCTGGAGCCATGTACCTTGGGCAAGAGAATGGAGTCAACTCTCCTACATGCATGCCCTCAGGGTTGGTTCACCTTGGTCTGTGGTAAGGGGTGGACGCCATCTCTCCAGTTTGCAGGGTCCACATCTCTTGCTCTAGTGTCCATCGAGAGGCCAGGCCAACTTTCACAGGGGCAGCCTGGATCTGGTCAACAACTTGGCTCTGGGTGGAAAGACTGGCCACTCAGGTGGGAATAGTTGCTGTCCTAACATTGGGCCTCAATGAGATCTTTGGTGGCAATGCAGGACCCAAACTTCAGCATAGACCCCAGCCACGGGAGAACCATGAACTCCAACATGGGCCTCAACAGTGGCTAAGTCTGGATGTTACCATTTCCCCAGCACCAATATGACCATGAGATACCAACATGGACCTCGATTTTGGGTGTCTGCAGGGCTTTTGATGGTAACAGATCCATTGTACATCATCAGCACAGACTCTGGCTGCAGTAGGGCCACAGACCCCAGACATGGTCTTCTGCAGCAGCCTAGTTCTGGTTGTCACCATAGTCCCAGGTGACAACAAAGGCTGCTCCAAATGGTGACACCCCAGAGGCAGCATAGATCATGGACCCAAACACAGATCAAGGAGGCAGCCTAGGCCACTGGAATCAGCATAGCACTAGACAGCAGGCAACAGGAGTCACAGATATTAACACAGACCCTGGCTCCTGCAGGACCAGCAACTCCAATATGGTTCCATGGCAGCAGTCCAGCCAGAATAACATCATCCAGGCCCCAGGGGCAAGCAGACATGTAGGAGAAGGAACTGCTTGTTAGTTTCTGGCCACTTAGCTTTGAAAGAATCACACAGAAACTGTATTAATTAAATCACTGCTTGGCTCATTAGCTCTAGCTTCTTATTGACTAACTCTTACATATTAATGTAAACCATTTCTATTAATCTGTATATCATCATGAGGTTATGGCCTACCAGCAAAGTTTCAGCACATCTATCTCTGGTAGCAGCTCCATGGTATCTCTCTGCCTTCCTTCTCCTAGAATTCAGTCCAGTTTCCCCACCTCCATCTAAGTTCTGCCCTATCAACAGGCCAAGGCAGTTTCTTTATTCATTAACCAATAAAGGCAACACAAACAAAAGGACCTCCCACACCACAGACCTGCCCCTCAGTCTACTGCTCACCTCCATCACCATGGACCCAGGGAGCAAGCAGATCTCCAACGTTCATCCACTCCTCACCATATTTATTTCTTCTTTTCTGCATCTTTCCATAGTGCACGAACCATTCCATTTCTCTATCTCTTCCATTTCTCCACCACATATTTCTGCATTGAAATAAGGTCCACATGCCCAGTGCTTCAAGGCACTAGCTGTGCCCCTGGCTGTTTTCCTGGCAGCAGGGGCCTGGAGGACCCCCGGTAGCAATTTTCCTGCTAGACTGGGTCTTGAGGATGGCCAGTTGGGGACCATCTGAACAGTTAAGCATCTTGGAATACAGGTTTTTAAAGTATGTCCTTATGATTCTCTGGGTTACTCTGGTGTCTGCTAAAATATTTCCTTTTATTTCTAATTTTTTAAATTTGGATAGTCTCTTTGCCTTTTAGTTACTTTGAATGAAAATTTGTAGATTCTAATGACTTTTCTAGAACCATCTCTTTGTTTCATTGTGGGACTTTTTTCTATTAAATTGATTTTAGTCCTTAGTTTATTTCTTATAGTCTAGTCCTTTTGGGTACAGTTTCTTATTTTTGTCCTAGAGTTTTTATTTGTCCTGTTAACTTACTAATATGAGGTCTCTTTTTGAGAAGGTATTGAGTGCTATGAATTTTTCCTCTTAAAAACTGCCTTTATTGTGTTCTATAAGTTTGGGTATTTTGTATGTTAATTGTTATTTAATTCTAGAAAGTCTTTAATTTATTTCTTAAGTTGTGTCTTGAAGTCAATTTTGTATCATCTAGTACAAATTTAGCAGTTTCAATATGTAAGATAACTCTTTCTGCATATTGTAAATCAGTGACTATATGAAGAGATTCTTTGAAATCCCTTAGTACAATGAGAATAGCATATAATTCTGCCTTTTGGACAGAATTATAAGGGCTTTGTTCCATATTACTTAAATCTTCTTATTTGTAACCTCCTTCCCTGATTTATTTGCATCAGTATAGAACGAATGGGTTCCAGTTATTGGTGTGTCATGTACAATGCAGGGAAGAATCTAAGTAGTTCTCTTTAAAAGGTTATTTCTTTTGCTTTTTAGATAATTGTTATTAACCTCTTCTAAAATATTAGCAGAATCTCTTTGCTAGGGCTCATTGTCTTCCCTTATTTATTTTTAATTTAATCAATAGTAAAAGGCACTAAAATCTCTGCTGGGTCTATTTCTGCTAGTGATGAAATCTCAATTTTCCTAACCCCTTTTCACATAAGTTTTTAATTTTGTACTTGGTTTATGTAGTAAAAAAAAGGTGCATTCTAAGATAATATCTTCCCTCTGTATTAAAATTCCTGTAGGGAAAATTTTGTAAAACAATATGACTAGAATGCAATCAAGATTTGGATCCACCCAATCCATGTGTGCCTACTGTAATTTCTGACAGGTAATTCTTTCTTTGTTTCAGCTGTTAATTTCCTAAGACTATTTAAGTCTTTGCCACCATCTAAGGTTTTATTTAAATAAATTATTAGATCAGGTGTTATCCCAATAGCAGGTTATAAACTGGAAATGTCTCTTAAAGATCTTTGAAAGTCCTTAAGGGTTGGAAATAAGTCTTTCATGATTTGCACCTCCTGTGCTCTAATTCTCTGTAAATCTATTTTATAACCTAGGCAATTGTCATAACCTACTCTTTGTGTTATTTTCAAGAGCAATTTGTAATCCTCATTTAGGTAAAACTTTCTTTACTTCTTCAAATATTCTTTCAAAATACCTATACCTGAATCAGACAGCAAAATGTCATCCATGTAATAGTAAATTATAGATTTAGAAAACTGTTTACAATATTATTTCCAATGGCTGACTTACAAAGTATTGATACAACGTAGGGCTATTGAACATTCCCTGTGGAAGGATAGTCCACTGATATCTCCTAGCAGGCTAAGAATTATTATAAGTAGGCACTTTGAAAGCAAATTTTTCTTTGTCCTTTTCTTGTAAAGGTATAGTGAAAAAATAATCTTTTAAATCAATAACTATAAGAGGCCATCCTTTAAGTATAAGGGAAGGCAAAGGAATTCCAAATTGTAGAGGGCCCACAGGTTGAATTACCTTGTTGACAGCTCTTAGATCTGTCACCATTCTCCATTTTCCAGTCTTCTTTATAACAAACAAAATAAAAATACCAGAGAATTCAAAAGGCTGGTTGAGTCTTCAATATGGTGAGCATCTAGTTGCTCATGTACCATCTGTTCTAAAGTCTGCAGTTTCTCTTCTCTTAAAGACCATTGCTTAACCCATATGGGTTTCTCAGTTAACCATTTTAAAAGTAGATCCATTGGTAACCCTGAAGGTTTGCTAGCTTTTTTTGTTATACACCCTAAATGGCTAGTGACATTTGTTTATAGTTTATAGTACCTGATAATATCCTTCCCAGAAATATGAGTTTCTGAGACTATAGGAATATTAATCCTAGTATTACATTGCCACAGCAGGTCATGACTCCAGAAAGCCACTGTGATATTAGCCACATATGGCCTCAGTCTTCCCCTCTGTCCTTTTCTCTCTCTGCATTCAATCCATTTCATGCTTTGTTTCACTTGAGATAGGGTTCCAGTTCCTAGGAATTGAACATTTGCCTCTTGAAGTGGCCAATTATGATTCCAAGATTCTGGAGTAATGAAAGTCACATCTACACACATGTCTAATAATCCCTCATTTACAATGTTATTTATACACACTCTTAGCTTTGGTCTTTTACCATTTATAGATGTCTGCCAAAAATATATGTTTCTTATTTTCTATTGGAATTTTTGATTCATCCTCCATATTTAATCCATTATCCAGAACAGTATCATTTTTCACAGCAGGCACTGAATTTTTTTAATTTTCCTGGTGAGACAAGTCCTCAATAGTAGCTGGGAATTACTGGACCACATTTGGTCTGGAGGCCTACAAGAACCGCCCCCACCAATGAGTTTCCCAATGGTTTCAGGTTGCCTTGTTTGTTTGTGTTTTTAATCGATATTCATTGGTCCAATGTCAGCCTTTGCCACTTCTACATAATCCAGAAAGTTGAGATCTTCTATATTTGTAATGCCCAGAAGAGACATTATTCCTAGGATTGCCTTGCCTACAATCCCTTCTCAGATGTCCTCTTCTACCACAATTAAAATATTTGGTATTTTGATGTCTCCTACCCAAGCCTCAGTATTATCAAATGTTTCACTGTTCATTATATGCAAGATCCATTCATTCATGGGTGCTGGTCTAACCATTAAAGGTCCAAGTATTATTTTCTTCCTAAGTTGACATTTTCAACTGTCAGTGATTCAATAAGTACTCATCTATCTTCTCAGTCTGTTACTCCTATTTGTATGACCTTAGTTAATTTTTGTAAAAAGGCACTAAAGGGTTTTCTTTGTCCTTGTTTAACAAAAGTATATGATTCAATTTTTTTCATAGTTCCTGAATCCTGTCCCAAGCATTTAAGGCTGCTGTGTGGCATAGGAACAAGATATGTTAATCATAAAGAGCTTGATCCTGTTTGTCAACATAAGTGCTCTCAACAGAATTTCATCTTAGGAAGCCTCAAGACCTTTTGCTCTTCCCTGTTGGTCTAAAATTTTTGCCTATTCTCACTAGTAGTATTTCCACAGTAGTTGGGGCCTATCTTCCAGGACTGCTGAAACTAACTGAAGCGAATCATGTGGGAGTAGTCTTATTGTTTAAATTCCTTTAGATCATTCATACCTATAGGCTGCCATTCACATTCATTGAATCCTTTCAGGCATTTAGTACTGGATGGCTTTTCAGAGGAGATTTAGTACTGTATGACTTATCAGAGGAGACCTAGGTAGCTAAAACCCTTGGTAAGTAATCTCTGACTCTGACACATACTGGCAAGGCTAAATTCTGTATTTGTACTTCCACCCCGTATTCATCAGTTCTGATAATTTCCTCAATCATTTCAAATCTTCTTACCACTGTCTTTGTAAAGTCTGAATCTCTTGACCTGTAAATTTTTCTAATGTTTTCATTGACTCAAATAACCTCTTGTCCTCATTCTGCACATATGATTCTGTGGTATAAATTTTTTCCATCAATGATAACTTCTCATCCTTGGATATTATTTGGATGGTATGTCAAGTGCCTTTCTGGAAAGATACTCTACCTGCTAACTTATCATAACTTTTAAACAGATTTTGATCGTCAAATTTAATAGTATGAATTCTTTCAGATCATTTTTCAGTACCCTTTGACACTGATTGAATTCTATCTGTCAAAGTAATGTTATCCTTTTCTAGCATATTAATTCTTTCATTTAACTTCTGATTTTCAATTGTATAAATCCTGTCAGCTAACTGTTCATTATTAGTCCATGAAGACTGTATCATTTCTAAAAGTGCCTCATTCTTAGTCTGTTATCACACCATTATTTTAAAGATATAATATGAAAAACAAAGCTAAGTCCCAATATCAAACAAATGCATGCATCAGAAAAGACATATGAATCTTATAGAATATCATCCATAAAATAAGCAAAAATGTTATTATATTTCTGGATGGTGATAATGGTCTGCCATTATATAACTTTCAAATTTATTGTTTAATTTTTAATCAAGTGAACTTTCCTCCATTATGAGAATTCAGTAAATTGTTATCTGGAAACACAAACTGGAAGCTGCCCAAGTTGCAGTGTGCCAGGGAAAGCAGCAGGGGAAAAAAGTGAGTGTGAGCTGGAGAAATTGCCAAGTTGCTTCATGGTGAGCCTACCAAAGGGCTACCTCTGCTGTGGTGGGGTTTTGACAGAAAATCACATAGGTGAAATCAAGCCAGGTGGGCCAGGGTGGGAAACTTTTGACCACAAACATTTTGAGCTGGTTCCAGTAGGTGTGGAATAAGTATCCATGTGAATTTTTACCCTAAAATCTGGGAACCAAATGAAGCACTATTAACAAAAGCCCTGTATGTGTATTTATTTTCATATAAGGCTGGTACCTTTTATAAATTTTGAACAACATATATCCTATCATGTGGTTGATTTAATTTTATAAATTCTATAGAAAGATCATGTGTCTTACTAAACTATTCCTAAATTTTTGTGAACTTTGAATTAAAAGTAGGAATTTTCCTCTAAATTTAAAAAATTATTTTTATAAAAATTTTCTCATTGTTAGTTGACCCTTTCAATATCTGAAGATATACATACTTTCTCATTATATTCTGATAATTTTACTCTATTTTCTTCCTTAAACATGCAAATGATTTTACTGTTAACGTCATTTTGAGTTTTCTTTTTATTTTTTAAATATCTTATAGTAGTGTGTCATAAAATCATAAAAATTTTTACTCAGGCTTACTTTAAATCTTTTGAGAAAATTTTCATATTACTCTAAAATTTCTAGTATTAAATCACCAGTGTTTTCCATATTAAAAAATATTCCCCAAAACACCACTCCAGCCTTAGGGCCCAAGACACATACATGCTGCCCTGGTCTATCAGACCATGGTGGACATGCGCCTCTACAATCAATATGTGATAGAACATGGAGTTAGAAAAATGGAGGAGATCATGAGCTCGGGAGAGAGGGAGAACTGAAGAAATGATGGCTGTGATAGATGAGAAGGTTGAGGTCTACAGGCTGTCATTTCCACATAGGGTGAACAGACTGTGTAAAATAGTCTAGAGCTTAAGTAGAGACATACTCAGCCCTGAACCTTCTGTCAAGCTTCAGGATCGCCCTGGTTCTGGGCAATGATGGAGGTGAGAAGAAGAAAGGTTCATTTTCAGGATAGGACCTCGTCAAAGAACCACCTTGATCAGTGATGCTACCAGAGGCCATGTTGATGATATCAGTGGTCCATGATGTTGCCCCAAACTGTGACAAAGCCTAAGATCTATGTAGGGAAATGCAGTCTGCGCTGCTGCCTAATACTTTGGTGTTGTCCTCGGGATTTGCTCCCTCAGGAAGCCATACTGATGCGAGTGGCATATGTAGCCACCTGAGTAAATGCTGAAGCTCATGGTCCATGCTGTTACTGAGGGCTATGAGTGGGTCAATGGTCCTGATGTGGCCAAGGACCATGTTGACATCTGTGGCCTGGTCAGGGTTGTCACCTGAAGCCATTTTCATACCCATGAGAGTGGGAGAGCTGGATCTACCTTTCATGTAAGAGCTTCCCCCTCAAAGGATCACAGCACTGCAATGCAGGAGGTGGTGTGTAGGAGAGCTAGCTCTACCCCATTCCTGCCACTATACAAATTAATTAAAAATAATAATTTCCCCAAGATCATTTTAAGTTTTAGTGCTTTTAGATACAATAATAAAACTAGAAAAATTAATAAGGCATGAGTCAAGCAAATGGACTGTGTTGAAGTTAGAAATCCATTTAAATAGTCCTGTAGTAAAAACGACATTACACACTACAGAACAAGAATGCATGAAAAATGAAAATGTACACCTATAGTGATGATTGTGCTCTCTTCAACACAATTTATAAAACTAAGGAAACAGAATTCAATATTTAAACTCACAAAAAGAAAGTTGATAAAAATCATAAAACCTTAGAAAATAAAACAATTATATGGCATGAAGATTTGTATGCAGATATCCCAGTGGTATATTCAGTATATGCATTAATTTTGGTACTTTTGTAATTTTAAATATACCTCAGCAAAATAAAACAAAAGATATATATATATATATATATAACAACTTGACACACCAAGAAGAATTATTTAAAAATAGATATGAATCTCAAAATGAACTTCATAGCAAATCCCATGGCAAGTCTAATAGAGAAAACAAGAAGAAAGTACTGGGATATTTAAGAAAGTGTGCATGTCTACAGACATTGAAAGGCTCAAATTATTATGAGAAAATATTTTTGTCATTTCATGAAAATAACTTTTCAAATTCAGAGGAAAATGTATAATTTAATTTACATATAAAATTTTGAAATAAAACACATAAATATGAACTAGACAAGCATAAATGATACTGACCATCAAATTTTGTTAAATAAACTGTGGAAAGATAGTTTTTAATCAATTTAATATATATTTAATTTGGTAGTAATGCATTTAATTATAGTTTTAAAATTATAATACCTAGCTATGATACTATTGTTTTATACAAGAAACAATGAAAATCTAGGATATCACCAAAAGAAAAAATAAAATTTGTATTCAAAACTTTGAGATACCTCTGATTGAGCTATGCCATAAATTATTGATAATGTTGCTTTTAGTTGATTCCACAGTTTTGAGGGAAACTTGAACTTAGTGCCAAGGTAATTTTCTTAGTAATGTCTTCTTCAAAGCATTTTTTACCTCTGTATTTCTTAAGCTGTAAATCAGAGGATTCAGCATTGGGATGATAAGGGTGTAGAACACAGCCACGATCTTACTTTTCTCTGGTGAGGAGATGGACCCAGGCTGGGCATACATGAAGAACACAGTTCCATAGAATAAACTCACCACAATGATGTGAGAGCTACAAGTGGAGAAGGTCTTACTCCTGCCGTGGCTGGAGGGAATCTTCAGGACAGTGGAAAGAATGTACCCATAGGAAACCAGAATGATGGTTATGGTGGAGATGATGATGAGAGCAGAGAGAATAAACAGTACAATCTCATTCACAAAGGTGTCAACACAGGAGATCTTAATCAGAGCTGGGACATCACAGAAAAAGTGGTCCAGCCTGTTTTCTCCACAGAAATGCAAGCTGAAGGTGAAACCTGTCTGTACTATGGAGTTGATGCATCCACAAATGTAGGAGCCAGTTACCAACTGAATACATACCTTTTGGGACATGTGCACAGGATAAAGGAGAGGAGAACAAATGGCCGAGAATCGATCAAATGCCATGACAGCGAGAAGGAAGCCTTCAGTTGTAACAAACAAAGCAAAGAAGAAGAATTGGGTGGCACAACCACTGTAAGAAATTTTCTTTTCACTTGTCAAGAAGTTGGCTAAGGTTTTGGGAGCAATGACTGTGGAATAGCAGAGATCCAAATAAGACAAGTTTCTAAGGAAGAAATACATAGGCGTTTGGAGTCTGGAGTCCATCTTAATAATAATTATCATGCTGACATTCCCCACCACAGTGACCATGTAGATCATCAAGAACACCAAGAATAAAAAGACTTGAAACTTTGAGGGCGTTCTAAATCCCAAGAGAATGAACTCTGTTACCTCTGAGTAATTCCTCTTCTGCTCACTCTTCATAGCTAATATGAAGATAAAACTAGAAAATGGCAAAAATAAAAAAAATAAGTGAAGAGTCAGAATTTTAGTAAAAACTCCTGCTGATTCTGCGTGGAAGCACACTTACCTTGTTCATTTTACTTTATAAGATATCATGAACATAAACAATATGTTGTTTTATTAAAGTCTTCCCATTGAGTTATTTAATTCAGTGAGGATTTTTCATTATACTTACCTGTAATAAATGCAAATTGGACCTCTAAATTCTATTGGGAAAATAGAAATTCTAGAAAAATGTCTGGAATCAGGAAGTTTTGTTTTGAATTTTCCCATAGATTCTATCACCTGTTTACTGCCATTAAGTTTTGTGACTATAAAAGGTTGATATTTATTGTATGCATCATAATCTTTCTAGAATATATAATAAATAAAGTATTATAATTTAAATATATTTGAATAAATTTTGAGCACAAATTAAAATGATATTTGGCTTGGTTAGTTTCATCAACAAAATAAAAAGTAACATATATCATCACACACATATGTGTACATATATACAGTTTTATAGAATAGAGGGAGTCTCTCCAGTTTAGACAATTTTATTTCTACACAATAACTTCATGTCATTAGTTCCTTTATTGTTCAGCCATAAGATGATTTAAATGCTTGAAGGCACAACTTAAATGCCAAAGACAGTCACCATTTTGTTTATATTCGCTAAAAGCAATGCAACAAGACTCTTGCTTTGCACCCCATCTCTCCCTCCCTCATTCTTCTGTTTCTTATTTTCTTTATTAATTATTTCACTTTTTCCTATTTTATCCTTCTTTTTTTCAAATTAGCCTTCCTCCTTTCAATTTTTACCCTCCTTTTAGAAAAAGCCCTAATATACCCTTGTAAAATGAAAAAACAACACAAAACAATTTAAATATAGTTATTTAAGTAGTAAAAGTAAGAATTTAGGCAAGCCTCAGTTATATTTATTTAAACATATACTGTTACAATTGAAGCATATTCTTAAGTAAAATACAGCATAGACATAAAGAAAAGTTTTTTTCAACTCTATGATTTAGATAATTTAAAATATTAACAATAGATTTAAGTGACTTGGGGTCACTAGAGTGAGAAACATGCTTGTCTACTACTCAAAATCATCACAGAATAGAAAAGAATGTGTATAATCAATAATTCAATAACATGCTATGAATAATCTGACTTTTAAATCACATAATCATGTGAATTTACCTATAACATGTGTATTTATGCCCAAAAATGTCTCACAATTGCTCTTATTGGTACTGGAATCACATTATGAAATTTTCATATGCTAGCACGTTTTGAACCTTTGGTGTATATGTAATAGCTGACCCTCTTGTATACAAAGGTTAAAACTATGTGACTGGTTAATGTTCATGAGTAGAGAAGTGACAAAAATTACCTCTAGCAAGGACTATTAATTTAAAAACTAAGTTTTCTTTAAATCCATAGTTTACATTAACAAGTTCCTGATTTTAGCAGAATTTTCAAAACATGGGTTAGAATTAAAAGCTAAGTCAGGGTGCAGATATGAGAATTTTTCTTATTATCTTGGTAAATAGTAAGTATGCTTAAGAATACACCAAATGTGGATATAAACAAACCTTTCATTAACCAGAAGCTTTTCCACAACACTGATTGTCATTCCCCAATGTTCAGTTCTTGGTTCAGGTTTGCTGGCATTAGCAAACAGTGGAAATATTCTTAGATGATCTCCTAACGTCATGTTGGATGAACTTACAATTGTCTTGTACTATTTTACCAATTCAGTGGCAAGTAGGCCTGGAATGAATCCAGAAAGAAATTTCCCCATGAGGATGGAAACCAAGGAGCTGGGCAGGCAGTGCCTCCATTTAATACTCCACGGAGATCAAAAGGCTCTATCATCAGTAAACTACTTTGTGCCATGATGCAGAAAAAAACGAAAGAAATGAAAAGAAATAGAATGAAGAAAACAAGGAAAGAAGAGAGAAAATTATTAATTGGTGAACTCATCAAACTTTTGGAAAATTAAAAGAGCTCTCTGGAGAACATGATAACTGACTTTCTACACAGAAGAAACTAATAACGCAGATACAAAGTGACTAACGGCACACTTGGTTCATTTCTTATAGTCTTATAAAACAGAGAAAAAATAATAATATCTGAATAGATTATAAACTATACATTTATAGAGCCATTTCTTGTATGTTTGTGTGCTATATGCAAGTGTGTCTTTATGCTTGTGTTGGATGTGTATTTTTGGTACACTTGCTTGTGCGCATAGATGCGGAAGCCAGGGGTGACTTACAGCATCTTTCTCAGTCACTTTATACATAAATTTGTAGCACCTGCGCCTGAGTTACTCTCTAGGTACAGTTCGCGCGCCACTGTACTGTACGCACGGGCCTGATTGAAAGAACACACAAGAGACCTGGGTCATTCGAAAGGAGATCAGCCGAATGCCGTTTATTCAAATTTAGGGAAAACCTTAAATACCTAGCTGCTGCACAATGGAATACCCCCCAGACAGGTAGGAAATTACCACGCCCAAGGCGGAGTCAACAATGCCCTATAGCTAAGGCGGGGCAGAGGGAACACAGGGACAAACAGAAAACGCTGGCTGGCCAGAAACTGTCCTCAAAATGAACCCTGGAAGCAGGGGTAGACCCATAGGCCCTACATAAATTGGTTTGAGATGATCTAGAACTAAGTGTGAATGTCATCATTGTAGATGTCACCATTATAGACAGACTGAACATCCATTGAACTTGGGATTTTTCCTACCCTTGTGCCTGCCCTGTCTTCCAGAGCTGGAGCTTCAGATGCATGCCAACATACACAGTGTTTATATGGGTTCTGTAGGTCTGAACTCAGGTCTTCATGTTTGCTTAACAGTCAATTTATTCTCAGCCAAGGACTAACTTCATATCTCTACAATAACTACAATGTGCTTGATATTAGTCATGAGGCAATTAATATAAAATATTTTTAGTAAATTGAAACAATGTATTCTTAAAACTGGATGAACTAACAAAATAGGCTACCAAAAGTATGTATTGGGCTGCCATCTTGAATTCAGGCAAAAGAAGTAGTTTTAAAAGACTCCAGAAATATGGAATTACAAGAGCAAGAATTTTGGTTAGAGGACAAGATTGAAACAATAATGGAAACTAACATAGATAAATGAATGGAAAATAATTGGCCAAGTAAATGGCTCAGTAAATTGGCTATCATAAACAGATGAACATATTCAGGGTCACTGAGAGATCCATTCAGTGTGATCCAGGACAGACATACATTTTCATCCTCTAACATTTACACATATATGTATACATATGCATACACACTTGCACACACATATGCAAACACCCATACTAACAAGTACATGCACATAGACACAGACTGTGCTAATTCTCATCCATTAAAAGATATTGTTCAAGTGTCAAGGGAGTAAAGCAGTCCAATAGTCCTGCCCAATCTACTACTGCCATTTTCCTAAACCAACATGATTTCTCATTGTATTCTAAATAATTATGCTTAACAGTTGTTAATATTCCATTGTGATTAGATGAAAGACAGAACATTATTTCATATTCTTTTGTTTGTTGAGACTTGCTTTGTGTCCTGGTATATAATCAGTTTGGAGTAAGAGTCACAGAATACTGAGAAGAGTCTGTCTCTTTTAGTGTTTGGGTAGAATGTTCTAGTCATGTCTGTTAGATCCATTTGATACACGGTACCAGTTATGCACTATTTATTTAATTTTTGTCTAGCTGTGTAGTCTATTGATAATAGAACTGTACTTAAGTCACTCAGTATTACTATTTTTGTGTTTAATCTGTTGTTTTACATCTGCTACAGTTTACAAGTTCTTCTGAAGTTTAATGCACCTATGTTTGGTGATTCGATGTTAGATTTTAATATTCTCTCGGTGTATTGTTCCTTTGATGAGTATGAAGTGACCTTGTTTAGTTCTTTTGACTATTTTTAATTTAATATATCGTATATACTATATTAGAATAGTTATACTTAGTCATTTTTAAAAGTGATTAATTTCTTTGGAATACATTTTTCAGTCATTTTACCTTATCTAAAACTATCTCTATGGTAAGGTGTGTTTCTTGATGGCAGAAAATTAATGGATACTGGTTTTTGCTTAGTTTTGTCTCTAGTTGGCTAGCTTGTATATTTTCATTGTGCTATTAAGACTATTGTTAAGAATTATTATTGAAAATGTGTATTAGTTCCTATAATTTTGTTGAATTGTGATGTTTTCTTTAATCTCTTTTGATTAATAATTATGGCAGTGTTTTCTGTTCTAAATGACCTTTTGACTATATATATCCTTCCATACAATAAAGTACTTCCTTATTAGTCACTAATGTCTTTGATTTGCTTTTATTTGAAAAGTTTTATTTCTTCTTTATTTTGTTTGTTTTGCTGGGCATAATAGTCCGGGTTGACAGTTTTCCTCTTTCAGAATTTGGAATTAATATTTTTAGTCCTTCTGGTTTTACATTTTTCTGTTGAATACTCCCAGGTTATTCTAATAGGCCTGCTTTGTAAGTGACTTCATCACTTTCTGTTTCAATTTTCAGAATTTTTTATTCTGCATTTTTTGTATTTTAATTGTAATATGTATGTCATGGAGAGCTTCTTTCCTCATTCTGTCTGTTTATACTGTTTTGATCTCTTAGAGCTGCAAGGGGATCTCTTTCTCTAGGTGGAGAAAATTTGCTAATATAATTTAACTGAAAATACTTTCTACTTCTTTTGTATGGTAGTCTCATCATATGCCAATAATTCTAAGGCTGGGTCATTTTATGGTGTTCCAAAGCTTTCTAAATTCTCCTTCACAGATGTTTGTAAATGTATCACCGCATTTTATTGAGCAGTATAATTACTCTGCCTGTCTTCCAGCCTTGTTACTCTGTTTTCCACAAGATCCATTCTATTGGTGAGGATTTCTACTGAGGTGTTATTTTTGTTATATTATTTTAAATTATAAGTGCATATCTGTGTATCACTATTGTTGAAGCTAGGGTGGGTGTGAGGTGCTGGGTTTGGGTGCTGAGAGCCATATTTGTGCTCACTTCACAGCAGTTAGATTTCTCACTTCTTAGCCATCTTTCCGGCTGTCTCCTAGGTTTTATTTTTATTGAATTTTTCATTATTAGCATTATTTTAGCTTATGTGTTTTTATGTAACTCTGTATGTTTATTGAACTCTACATCTTATATCTGCTTCCATATTTCACTCATCTTTTTAGTTTTTGTCACCTTTTATAAGTTGTTATTTTTCTTTGTATTTTAATTTTTTGAGTTTTGGATCTCTTTTGGTCAGTTACTCTGGGATTACTTATGTCTTGTGTCTTTTTCAGTGTAGCTAGCATTCATGTTAGAATGATGTTTTCCTTCCTCTGTGGAGTGTCCTTTAAAGAGCTGAAATTTTGGACATAATTGTTAAAATTAATTTTGATCATAGAATGTTTTTCACATAGAGTATGATTGATAGTTTTGTTGGAAACAGTAACCTGGGTTGCTGTAGAAATTTCTACCATCAGTAGCCTTTAAGTCACCCATCCACTTAGGCGTGGCCTCTTATAATATTTATGCCTATGTAAAGTGTGTGTCCAGCCTCTCTTCCAGCTGTGGGATTCGGTTGCTGCTTCCCGTTCCAGCAGTGGATTGTGATCTGCGACTCTACTCCTAAATAAATAACCCTCTATTATACTCAATTCTGAGCTAGTGTGGGGTTTCCTTTAAGCGTCCTTCTTCACTGGGTTGGTGTTCACCGTCTTTCAGAGCTTGGAGAAAATTCACATAGACCTTTTGGTCTTCACTGAACAGTTGACTGTTATTCAGATTGTCCTGTCCTGTTGTGTTGCGGGAGCTCCTTCCGCTCCTTCAGCCAATAGCCGCTGAGATANAATACCCCTTTAAATCCCAACTGGTGTGGGATTGTTTATAACTTACGCCTTCACTGATGTGTGACTTGGTTTTCTTCCATTGATGTTTTTAAGATCCTATTTTTTCTGCATAGATTTTTTCTGTGTTATAAAGAATTGCTTTTGTGGTCCTTTTGGTTGTTTTGTATGTTTCTCACATCTTGATGGTCATCACATTCTCCAGTTGGGGAATTTTTTTCTCTTTGATTTTGTTTAAAAATTTTCTGTTCCTTTTACCTAAATATCTTCTCCTTCCATTATAGCTATTATTCATAGCTTTGAGATTTTCAATATCATATATCTCCAGGATATTTTTTACCTGGTTGTTTTAGGTTTAACATTTTCTTTGACTGTATGACTCATTTCTCCTGCATTTGTTTTCAAGACCTGAAATTCCCTTTTCCATTTTATTTATCAGTTGGTTTGGTTTCCTTCTGAAGTTTTTTATTTGACTTCCTGACATTTTTATTTTGAGTTCTTTTTCTGGTTAGCTTCTTTCTTTTGTCTTTTTATTCATTTTTCTGTCATTCAATACATATCAACAGCATCTTCCTCTCCCTCTCCTCCTCCCAGCTCTCCCCAACAACTTGCCTCTCCCCGGGATCCACTGTTCCTCTGTTTCCCTTCAGAAAAGTGTTGTGTCCAATGCTACAACATAAACTATTTCTCTCTGGACCAGCGTGGAGGCACGGGAATAATTGAGACACAGTTCACACAGCAATATTGGAAGGGAGTCTAAGGGTTTATTCAAATCCTGAAGATCACCTGAGTTTATTAATTAAACACCTTTTATTTTTTTATTTTTTATTTTTTTAATCATTAACCTATTTTTTTTATTTCCTGTTAAAGAGTAATGTGGAAAAATACACGCAAACATGATGAGTTTACCATGGAGGCTCCGCCTAGTGCACAAGAGGAAAAGCTATCTGCTTTTTCTCTTTCTGGAGAAGCTGGTCAGCTGGGCCAGCAGCAACGACAAGCCCCAGCCAGGGTCAGCAAGAGAACAATCTGTGGAGTCACCACTGTTAGCCATGGGCCTCCACTTGTATGTGCACACATGTGCAATGTCCACCTGCACACACACATGCAGGAGCTTACACATGTAACATACACACGGACGCCTTACATATAGATATTGAAAAGCAAACCACTTCCAGAAGACCCAAGTTCATTTGGATGGGTTACAATTGCTGGTAACTCCTCCTCCAAGGAATCCAACATGCAGGTGTCATCACACATATGGCCCACATAGGCACAAGCATAGCCACACAATGAATAAACCTGTTAAAGAATGAGAATTATAAAATCAATCAAACAAACTAAAACTACAGGAGTGGGGCAATTGTGCAAAGATAAAGGAACAGATAGGAAGTGAAATACTAGAAGACTAGAAGCAACATCTCTGTGTCTGGTTTTTATGTAGTTTTCAGAGACAGTAAGGGCTCTGACCTAACAGATGGATCACTACATGGTGCACTTATACTATGACAGTATTATCAGGAAGTAGTGAAACACACAGGTGGGCCATAGTTAGGAGTTAGCTTCCTGGAGGTGCGGGCCATATTTCCTACCCTGCCTCGTCGCATATCCTCGTCATATCACTGTCCACTACAAAATGGTGTACCTCCTTCCACCATAATTTTCTGCAAGTAGCCATAGAGACCTAAATAAGTTCTTTCTCCTCTAATTGATTTTGGTCACTGTGGCAATATCTTTTTTTTTTACCTTTGTGTTAAACACCTTTTATATTTCTATAGTTCTATTCATCTTTAAGACTTGGAAGTAAGAAGTTGGGGTAAAAATCTGCAATCTATAGAGATTGGGGAGCAACTAGCTGACTTTTTCTCTTCATATGACATCTCAGAAAGAGAGCATCATTCCTCTCCACCAAGCCAAAAAAGACCACCACACTCCAAGTCCCTCCCCACTATTTCCTTTGTTTCTCTATATTCATTTTCCAGACTCCTTATGACTCTTTATGATTACTTTATGTCAACAAGTTGCTGGTTCTGCTTCCTGAACAAAGGCTGACTTTATTTAATTAACACAAATGCAAACTTGATGTTCACAGTGTGATTGAATATTTCACAACATTTCTTGTTTTTGTTTAGACAAAAGGAAATAATTATCAAAAAAGAACAATTATCAGGTAAGAATTACATTCACAATATCCAGTCTATTTGTATTGGGCAAATTCAGGGTAAGTACTCTCTTATCTCTCCTATCTTGGTGAGTCTAAAGTTTTATACCTATACCACTTTCTATCATAACTTGTATTATCAAACTAAAATTATCTTTTTAGACCTGAAAACATTTTCTTAAACAATCCTTGATTCTTATGTTTCTCAGCCTCATAAGTTTTATATCTCTTTTAAAAGTTTCTTTTCTGAGTTTGGTAACAAGGAAAGCTGTAAAACTATAACTATGTATTCTTCAGCCCCATCAGAAACCCGAGAACCATAAATATTACCTGAGTCAACAGGACGTATAGAACAAGCAACATCCAAAACCGTAGAAATAAAACAACTGTCTGCCTGGATGGTCACACGAGGTTCCTCTGAAATGTTGGAGCATCCATCTTTAGCCTACAGGCCTAGAATATCTGACAAGCTTTTCTGTGAAACAAAAATTCTAAAGGACTGGCATACCTTGTTATGGCAAAGTTTACCAGTTGATTCTTTTGTGTCCTGCCTGTCCAATTTGAGCAGTATTGTTGTAGGAGAGAATGCTTGTTTGTTCCCAGCTGCTCAGCCCCAAAATAATCACACAGAAACCATATTATTTGCAATACTGCTTGCCCAATAGGTTAAGCATACTTCTGGCTAACTCATACCTTAAACTAACCCATCTCCATTACTCTGTGTATTGCCAAAAGGCTTGACTTACCAGGTAAAGTTCCAGCATCTGTCTCTGGGTGGACTACATGGCTTCTCTCTGACTCCGCCTTCATTCTCCCAGAATTCAGTTTAGTTTTCCCCACTCAGCTCTGCTCTACCCTATCAGGGGCCCAAAAGAGCTTCTTTATTAACCAGTGGTAGTCACAGCATACAGAGGGGAACCCCACATCACAGTTTACTTTCCACAGTTGAGGCAAGGACAATTTCTTGCCCAGTGGCTAGCTTTGCAACATTTAAAACAAACTCCATCTAGAGGTTCATTGATGTTCATCATCTTCTCTATACATAGGTGCAGCTCTTTTAAGAAGTCCTGCTGTGCAACTGAGCACTTGAGTTTGGTGGGAGACTAAGTAGAAATGCCTGCTACTTTAATGGTTCTGGGCTGCAGCTGCTGCTTGCTCTTCTCTAAGAGCCAAGCCTCATGTCCATAGTCATTGGTCAGGAGTCACACTATCCACGTCAGCTCTGGGAAGTTGCTGAGCCCACACTATGGCAGGCATTTCTACCTACTCTCCCACCCTACTCAAGTGCTCATCTGCACAGCAGGGCCTCTTAAAAGAGCTGCAGCTCTGTACACTGAGAGCACCAGGCCTGCCTGAGATATTGCAGTTCCTAGGAAGTCACCTCCAGCTCCATGTCCAGAACTTTTCTTAGGTTTCTGAAGCCCGATGCTTGGATATATGTATCTCCACATTGTATGCCAAATATAGCAGGTATTTCTATGGACCACCAGCTCCCGAATGACATGTAAACCTTTTATTAATTATGAATTCTTAGCCTTAGCTTATGCTTGTTTTTAACTAATTCTTATAACTTAAATCAACTAGTTTATATAAATCTGTGTTCCGCCACATGGCTATTCACCTCTCCTCAATACTATTAATCTGACTTCCTTTGTGTCTGCCTGGTGAAGCTTCCACCTCAGATTCTTTTCCAGACTTCCAATTTCTACCCCAAAGTCCAGCCTATCTTCTCCTAGCTATTGGTTATTCAGCTCTTTTTTAAACTAATCAAAGGGTGCCTTAAGCAGATGAGGTAAAATGGACACATCTTCACATAGTCTACAAAAAGATTATACTAACACTAAAGTTCTACTTGAAACTTTGGATTCATATACTAAGTAGTCTCAGATTGGCATAATAGGTGATATGGGTGATAAGATAGAAGGCGGGAGAAGGGGGTTGACTCTGGAAGTATCTTAAGTAGGCTTCAGGCTCTGGCTCCATATAGAGCAGTGGCAGATTTAGGTTTATCCTAAATTTAGCTATGTGTTTTGGAGAGTCCCAGGGCAATGCAGATAGGCTGTGAGGAGCTGGTTTTGTCTTCTTTGAGTTGTTTGAACATAAATATAATATTTTATTATTTTTGTGCAGCGATCCTTTGAAGTTGTTATAATTTGGTCTATTATTATGGCATAGCTAAAGTTTTGAGAAGAGATATGTTTGATTTGGAGGTTGTTTTTTTTTCTTGAGATTTATGACCTTGGAATTAGGTGATTGAGTGGAAACATGGGCTCATGGCTGATGGTTGAGGAGCACTTGGCTATTATCTCCAAAGCCTAAGGGAAGTGAGGAAGTATCGACAGGGGCAGAGTTCTCAGTGCCCTTACCTGTGGTGGGCAGGTGACAGGAAAGTGAAGGCTGAGTAGCTGGAACTTGGAGTGACATTGCATATTGGTGCTGGGAAACTGACGGACCAGGAACTGTGTGTGAGTGATAATCTTTTGAGAGTTACTTATCTATAACAAGTTCCTTTTCTTTTGCTTCTCTCAAAGATTATTTCTTTGATTTTGACAATTTTATTGTATCTAAATGATAATGGATAGATTTCTTTGTGGTGACCTGTTTTAGAGTGTGGTCAAATCCTTGAATTTAAATATCTGGTTTCCTCTTCCAAGTTGATACATTTTCAAGTATTATTTATTTAAATAATCTTCTTTCTACTTTTTTATGTTCTTCAACTTCAAAAATACATTTTTAAAAGCATCATGTAAGCTTGAAATACATTTTTTACTTTTAAATTATTTTTAAATGGTTCTTCTTACAAAATAATTTCAAAAGAATCTTACAATTTTATTTTAACATCTTAACTCCAGTTAAAGTCTATTTCACTCCTTTAGCGATATTTTCATTTCAGTTATTTACTTTTTATTCCTAAATTTCTTGTTTTGTTCCCTTTCATTGCTTCATTTTAGTTTCATTTTCCTTTACGTTTGTTGCTTGTTTCTCTGTTTCTTTGTGTGCTTCATAATTTTGTGTGGGAATTACACTTTCTCTTTGAGACTGCCAACTTGCAATTAATGGCATGGAGACTTATTACTAATTATAAAAGCTCAGCATTAGCTTAGGCTTGTACCTAACTAGTTTGTAACTTAAATTACCCCATATTTTTAATCTATGTCCTTCCATCAGGCTTGTTACCTCATCTCTGTACAACCCATCCTGCTTCCTCCTCATCTGGCTGGCGACTCTGCCTTTCCTCCCAGAGTTCACTCTGTCCCCAGAAGTCCCGCCTAACCTCTTCCTGCCTAGCCATTGGCCATTCAGCTCTTATTAAACCAATCAGGAGGCACCTCGGCAAAGACATGGCTTCTTTTTACATCCCCTAGCACATGTACACTGGCTTTGTAAAAGAAACAGACCTCTCATTCAGTCCATCCAGTTCCTGATAGTATGTGAAATATTTTTAGGGGACTATGCAGTCTCTAAGCCTTTGTACATAACATCACCAAGAGGCATGCCACAATATTTTTCTGTCTTCTGTTAGTAAATATAACAATGTGCTATTTACAATGTCTGAAATAATGGAAGTTCTCTAATTCTACAACACCAACCTCCCCAGTTTTTCACTGATTTAAAAAACACTCAAGCAAAGTATGTACATTGCCCCTGACATAAGACAAAATGATGCCATTGCTTTTGAAAGTCTTCTAAATAACTGGAATTCTGCAATTTTATATCCTCCCCTTATCTCCAGATTGATAAACCTCAAACTACATGCTTTTCCCAAACAGTTATGATGCAGAAAGTCACCTTGGTTGTTATCTCTGTATTCTCAGCAGTTCCTTAACATACAAACTATTTTGTTTTTGTTTGAGCCTCAAATAATTCACAGTAAAAAAAAATTCGTATTTAATCTTCTAAAAAGTCAGTGTGTTGGTTGTAGCATTCAATCCAATATTTTCCTGCAAAATAGAAAGCATAAATAAAGGTATTCTCTAGATATTTAGCTGAGCCATCTGTATCTGAGTATATTTTACCCATTTTGATGAAGATACCCTTGCCTTCATAGTTTCTTAGGGGTTTTACAACATTTTAACTGTATTCTTGAATTCTCACAGATGTATTATTTTCTGTACATTACTGTTAAATTTGTGTTTACATAAAGAAACTCTAAATGGAAATTTCTATTATTTTATATTGATGTTTTCACTTCCACAGCATGTTTTTCATTACTTTTTTATTAAAATGTTTTACTTTATTTTACATACCAACCACAGTTTTTCCTCCCTTCTCTTCTACTATTCTCTTCCTCCACCCATCCCCTATCCACTCCTCAGAAAGGGTAAGACCTCCCATGGGAGTCAACAATACATGGCATATCAAGTTGAGGCAGGACCAAGCTTCTGGGATGCTTTACATTGACCTTTGTGTATTATCCATGTTTCAGGAAACCTACTATAACTAATTATTCATTGCGGAAAGTTTTATTGCTGCTACTGCTGAGACATTTGAATTTTCTCCGTATGTCACCATTTTGTATGCAAACACGTTCCATTGTGCATTTATCATCAATCATCTAATCACACAAGTTTTCTCAGTCTGTCATAAAAACTACAACTAACTGGGTATAGTTGTCACAGAAATATTTTCTTATAGCCTTGGAGGCTAATGCCTAAGAAGAAGCTACTATCAGAGTGAATTCATCTTAGATCTTTTTCTTGGTTTCTCTGTCTAGGTTCAACTCTATGCAAATTAAACTGAAAATTCCATGTTCTTATAATTTCTTCCAACAAATATCCTTATATGCTATGAATTGTGACCCCCTTGCTGTCCAACTTTAACTTTATTTCATTTTCAAGGACATGATCCAAATTATTCTGAGACATTGGAGATTTGGGCATTGTCTTAGTTACTGTTCTATTGCTGTGAAAAGACACCATGACCAAGGCTACTCTTATGAAAGGAACATTTAGTTGGGGGCTTTCTTATAGTTTTGAAAGGTGAGTCCATGATCATCATGGTCAAAACCAGAAAAGCATCACAATGAGTCAGTAGCTAAAAAGATACATCCTGATCCACAGGCAGCAGGCACAGAGAAACTGAGACTAGTGTAGGACTTTGAAACCTCAAAGCACATTCCTAATGACAGTTCCTGCAGCAAGGCCACATCTCCTCCCTCAGGGCTATACCTCCTAATCTGTCCCTAAACAGGTACTATTCCCTGGTGACTAAGCATTCAAATACAGCCTATGGGGTCATGTACATTCAAACCACCACAAGCTTCAACAAAAAAATTTAAGTTATACAATTAAGCTACAAAACATTTGTTTCCAGTTATCTCATTATATCATCTAGAACTTTATTACAAACTTAAATATATGTTATAATAGACATTGTAGCATTGTTAATAATTACATCAGGGAAACTTCAAGTTTTTATCATTAAGGACAATGTTGGCTATAGGTCTTCCTAAACATTATAATTATAAAACTAAGGTGCTCTCTTACATTAAACCCTTTAATTTATTTTTATTATTGATGCTGAAGATCAAACCATGGATCTGATGGATTGGGCAGGTACATCCTTAACTTAGTTCTTCTCATTGACTTTTCTGCTTAGAATAAACTGATTCTAGTTTAAAAATGGGAGAACATCTCTTTTCACATAGTCTTGACTCACTAGTTCTTTAACTTTAGTTTTTATTTGGTAATCATGGTTTTAAAAGTGTGCCCTTTCCTCAGTAACATGAGTAAACTTTAAGTTCACACCACCAGCATTAGCCACGGCATCAGTCTCTCTCCTTTCAGCTTTCTACCTTTTAAATCCACGCTTACCAACCATCATCTCCCACTCGTCTCACAATGTAATCTCAGAGAGTGTCTTTGGCACATAGCCTTTGATTTTGAATTGATTTCCCAAAGACTTGACTCATATACTATATTGTGAATTTCTTAAAGAATAAAGTGATTTATTACTATGGCTATCATGATACCAAAATGTGGCATAATGTATTGAATAAAATTTATGAAGTAAACAAATATAGAGAGATAGAGAAGTACATTTTGGTAAACATTCTATTTTGGTCATTCAACTATTTCTATATATTTATTAAATATCGCAAAAATAATTAACACAGGATAAATTGACGTAATCAGTAACTGACAGTGCTTCATCTTCCAAGTTAGTTCTTTGTATTCAAATTTGTGTTTTGTGTGGCTCAAAGGACTCCACAATGCCTGGCATTCTCAGAGAAAATTTTGAGTTAGTGTATGTAGTGAGGTTATGTACAGCTTCTTTGCTATAATTATTACTTCTATGTAGAATACATGTAAAGTAATTATCACACTGAAGTTTGATAATCATTTAATACATTAATAACATTGAAAAACAAAAAGCCAATGTATTCTCAAAAATAAAATGTGTCACTTTGTGAATTATCCACATTGTGTGTAGGAGGGAAATAAAAATTTTAAATAAGATCAATATTAGATCAAAAGCTACTTAATAAATACAGTAAAATTAAAGCATTTTAAACACTATGAAATGCATAATTATTCTGCAAAATAAAATATTGTTAGATATGGGAAGAAGGGATGATGGATAAAAAGCTTTTGTTATTGCCAGGAAGTTCACATGTCCAAGAATTTAAGGATTACTAGAGGGACAAAGATGTCACAAAGATGCATTGTATACATCAGGCTACTGTATTGTTATTACAGATAGGAGAAAAACTCAGCATTGGCAACAAGTATGAAATCCATATTCAAAACACTACTAGTAGAACAGGAGAAAATCAAAGAATGAATTTTTTCTTGTCTAGAAGTTTGCTTAGAGCATCTTTAACATCTTTGTTCCTTAGAGAGTAAATCAGAGGGTTCAGCATTGGTGTGACTAGGGCGTAGCACAAGGAAGCCAGTTTACTCAATTCAGGGAATCTGTCAGGGGTGAGATACATGAAGAAGACAGCACCATAGAGCACACTCACAACACCCAGGTGAGAGCTGCAAGTGGAGAAGGCCTTCTTCCTTCCCTCTGTGGAGCGTATGTTTAGCACGGTGGACACAATATACATGTAAGAAACAACGATGACTATGATTGTTGGTAAGATAATGATGCCAGCTAAGGAAAAAGATACTATTTTATGTATGAAAATCTCAGAACAGGAGAGTCTCTGAAGTGGACGACTATCGCAGTAAAAGTGGTCAACAGCCCGAGAAGCACAAAAGGATAAAGTAAATGTCATGCTGGTCTGGAGAACAGAACTGATGCAGCCACAGAAGTACGAGCCTGCCACCAGCTGAGCACAGAGGCCTGTGGACATGTGAACAGAGTAGAGGAGAGGGTTGCAGATGGCAATGAAACGGTCGTAGGCCATGGCTGCCAGGAGAAATCCTTCAGCCACAATGAAGAGTGTAAAGAGAAAAAACTGAGTCATGCAGCCTGCAAACGAGATGGACTTGCTCTCAGTCCAAAAGTTGCTCATAGCCTTCGGTGCAACAACAGATGAATAGATGAGGTCGATGAAGGAGAGGTTGCCTAGGAAGAAATACATTGGTGTGTTCAGCCGGGGATCAGTCAAAATAATGCTCATCATCCCAATGTTTCCTAGAAGAATCATGGCATACACAAGCAGAAAGAGCAGGAAGAGGAGAATATGGAGCTCAGGGCCGACCCTGAAACCTACAAGGATGAAGTCAGTCACTCCTGAGTGATTGCTTGTTCCCCTGTCACCCATGGAGGAGACCTAATGAGAGGGATAAGGTAAAATAAATAAACTCTTAGCTTGATCTTAGTGTGACAAGTNTATCGCAGTAAAAGTGGTCAACAGCCCGAGAAGCACAAAAGGATAAAGTAAATGTCATGCTGGTCTGGAGAACAGAACTGATGCAGCCACAGAAGTACGAGCCTGCCACCAGCTGAGCACAGAGGCCTGTGGACATGTGAACAGAGTAGAGGAGAGGGTTGCAGATGGCAATGAAACGGTCGTAGGCCATGGCTGCCAGGAGAAATCCTTCAGCCACAATGAAGAGTGTAAAGAGAAAAAACTGAGTCATGCAGCCTGCAAACGAGATGGACTTGCTCTCAGTCCAAAAGTTGCTCATAGCCTTCGGTGCAACAACAGATGAATAGATGAGGTCGATGAAGGAGAGGTTGCCTAGGAAGAAATACATTGGTGTGTTCAGCCGGGGATCAGTCAAAATAATGCTCATCATCCCAATGTTTCCTAGAAGAATCATGGCATACACAAGCAGAAAGAGCAGGAAGAGGAGAATATGGAGCTCAGGGCCGACCCTGAAACCTACAAGGATGAAGTCAGTCACTCCTGAGTGATTGCTTGTTCCCCTGTCACCCATGGAGGAGACCTAATGAGAGGGATAAGGTAAAATAAATAAACTCTTAGCTTGATCTTAGTGTGACAAGTGCTGATTCAGGACAGGAGTTTACAAAAGTGTTATATCCGCATTTTTAATTTGAGCTTCATAAGAATACAATGACAAGCTGAATTCATAGAAGTGACCAGAATTCAAATGTTACTTTATTTCCAGTTCCCAAAGTGGCAGAGTTAGGGCTTTACTCTGTGCATTTGATGACTCTGGGCTTTCCGTTGTCACTTTTTACATAGTTCTCTTTCTGTTTCCATAATGACTTCAATATTATGAAGTGATATTAAAATGGAAGTACCCATAGTTTAAGAAATGACATTCAGGAAGGTGTTTAAGTGTTGTTTGAGAGATACTGTAGGCTTTAGTATTCAAGTTTCAGAAGGCTTCAAATTTTAACTTAGAGTTTCAATAGATATCAAAACGGATTTTTTTTAATATTGTCTTCTTTTTTTTTTTTTTGAAGCTGAAAAGACTGAACCCATGGCCTTGCACTTGCTAGTCTAATTGAGGTCCTAAAACTAATATATAACTAAGTGTAGAAATAATTAATACATATCCTAGGGTTTATCTACCAGATGAAAGATCAGTACCTTTTTTCAATGCTACTGGAAAATGAACTTAGCATCTCACGTGTGACCATATGCATTCTACCAGCAAGCCTGATGTCTTCTCATTTGTTTACATTTTATATTGAAATATTGCTCATTTCCGTCTTCTCTTCAATCTGCTTTAGATTTTATAAACCCTTGAACTTGTCTTATCTCTGCTTTTTGATTTGTGTCCCCGGGCTCAGCAAATAATATTTCAATTATGATTTTTCCCTGAATTTTGTGATTTCAAGAAAAAAAGGAGACTATAGCATATTTACATGGTACTTTAGGATTAAAAATAAGAAAAGTGACACATAAGTGTGAAATATTATTTGCCTTTATTTCCCCATACATGATTTTATAACCAATGCTATATCATTTCTTAGAGACCTCAAATAGGTTTTTTTATATTCTTCTATTAAAAAAGCAATCTACTCTTTTTATTCCCAGTTTGGACTTTGTAATTTTGAGTATAGGTAAGAAAAATTATTATGAAGATTAAGGTAACATTTTATTATGCCAAACACTGTCCTAAATGCTTCAGTCATATTCATTTAATCTGTAAGATAATAAAATAAGGAGATAATGTTATATTTCGTGTTTATAAACAAGGTACAAAATGTTTGAGTCTTAAAATTCATCTACTGTGGTCATAATTGTAATTTGACATGAAGAAATGCAGCTGTAAAACCCATATTATTGGTCATTCTTAGGACTTAGTACTTTGTGTGGGCTCTGGTAAATCCTTCCTAGTAATCACCTGGCTCACTTTTCCAAGTTCTTGAGTATTAAATTAAACTTAATTATCTTAACTACAAATTCCCCAACTCTCCATTTCATGTCAAAATGTGTTTTCTAAAATTATCTTCATATTTTCCTCACATAACAGTCACTTCCATAAGAACATCTATGACTCTTACTCCATATATTATAAGAACAATACGTAGCATCTAAGAAGTGATGCATAATATAGACATGCTGTGAATAATTATTGAATATGTATACTCAGAGAGAAGCTAGAAGTCTGTGTACTATCACAGTAAACAACAGGGACTTTAGTGTAAGATACATGCAGGTTCTGGTTCAGTTTCTTCTTCCTTTTAGATGGAACCTTGGGCAAGTTCTTGGGTTAACAGAGTCTTTGTATTAAAGAGAAGATAAGTTTCTTTGTGTATACAGAATGACATGTATAGATAAATTGCAGTAAACAATTATGGTAAAAACACTCAATAAATGTTAATCATTATTCCTTCCATCAGACTTCTCAGTGTACATAAGAAACAACAAAACAATTGATTATTATTAGTTTGAAATTTCATAATATGTACATGACTCTTTGTGATAAACCATTCTAAATTAAGTAAAGGAATTAGCTACAATATTAAAAGTTTATAGAAAGTGAAGACCACTATAAGGAATTTATTTACTTTAACTGAGAATAAAATACTAGTAAAAACAGTAGCATGGTATGTTATTTCCATGGTTGTTTAAAATGTTGAAAGTAGAATACTAATTAACTTAGTAAGTAATTAAGTATGCAGATAATTAAAAGTTAGATTATACTTTTCAGGTCAAAGAAAAGTAAGATATGTAAATAGAGAAAGAGCCTAAAGTAGCCATAAATTAATTTTAAAAATAATGCATTTTCACTTTTGTTTAATATTGTCTACAGGCAAGAATGATTACTGTTTTAATTTTCAATATCTATTGCTACAAATTAATAAAGATTTATTGTTATAACACATCCCACATTTTAACATTAAAAGTTAATGCACTTTACTCCCCCTTTGGCAATAGCTTTCTTGAGATCAAGTCCAAGTGTTCTCTGTATATTCACTAGCACCATAGCATTCTGAGTCTAGTAACAGAAATTAATCATTATAACACATATCTACTATGGCTACTGTGTAACAGCTGAATGATATGAAGATCAGAATGAGGGTATTATTCAATAAACTTATGTTAGAATTCGATAGTTTATAACATCAAAAAACATTAGTAAATTTATGACTGAATACTTCCTACCTCGTGAAAGGCACCCTTCCTAGAGTGCCTAGCATACAAGGGTCAGCTTGGGCATTTATAATTTGTCAAATGAAGATGTTGTAAAAGTTACTTTTACCTTGTGTCATATGGTAGATTGTCAGGTTCTGTTAAAGATGAAGCCGAATTATGATGCTTCCCTTTCTGATGCTGTTTGTTTTAGTTCTCCACATGGCAAGCATAAAGTTCATTATCTGTGAGAAATTACTTTGAGATTAAGATGAACCCACCCTACAAGTACATGTTCATTATCCCACTTTTTAGAGTAGAAGCCTTCTCAGAGACAAAGTGTCATGTATATCCCTTAAGCTGCCCTTCAGCTGTTGAATCCTTAAAAAGTTGCTGAGATCTTTTGCAGAAGAAGATAAAGGTGAATTTCTTGGTGATTCTCTGTCAAAGTTGAATTAATTTGGGGGAACTGTAGCACGAAGCCACACAAAAGAAACTGCAGAAGGTGGTGAAGCTTCCCCTCTGCACACTTATAAGGAAGGGAGATTGGTTGTCAGGTGTGTATAAGACCTTGACCACATGGTATTTCCCATAAGTCAGCCAAAGTATAAAGCACAGTTATGCATGAGGGCTTTGGATTTGGAATAACAAGGCAATATTTTCAAACAGTTACAACAGTAAGATTTCTCTCACCTTTTGGGAGACAGCTCTCCAGAGAGAGAAGGAATTAGGTCAATTATTTAAACTTTATCTATGTTCCAGAACAAAAAAGTCCAAGAGGAATTCAGAGGATATAGATTTAGTGATACAAAACTGGCTCATGTGTAAAATACATAATTTTGTCCTTCCTTTTGTAAATTGTTTAGGTTGACAAATAGGATCTTCTGGTAGTAAATTCTACACATAAAAGAAAACATTTTCAGTTTACCCTTATAAGTTTTTAAAAGGAAGTGGAAACAAACATAAAGGAACAAAATCTTAGTAAGATACACAAAACTAATTTCTGTCTTATTCCAGAATTCCATTCACTAAAATGTCTTTCTGTTTTCAATTATATCTTGTAATATAACTGGCAATAAACTGTATAAAAATATGGAATAGTGTATAGGCAATGTCTAGCAAAGGCCGTCTAGTTCATCAGTGAAATTAATAATGAATGACTATATTTAAACTTAGGTTTATCCAGGCACCATGCTGTTACATATTAATTTAATGATCTCTCATTGTTTATATATTTTAAATAATTTTAAGACTTCTTCTAATATTGGCAAAAATCATAATTTGTGATTTAAAAATTAGAGAACAAAGCAGATGCTATACACAAATCACATGTAAGCCAGGAGAATGAATAAGCAAAATGGAGAACATATTGGTACTCAGGAGGCCCTAATATGTGCAGTTATTCAAAAGTTTATTTATTTATGGAGGCCATAAATTGACATTTAGTGTTTTCTGTCACTCTCTAAGTTGTTTCTTGAGACAAGGTAAACCCTAATAAAAGGCATTGTCATTCCATAATTGTTTTCTTGTCTGAATAGGGTAAAATGGAATCTCTTGCATTTTGCATTTCTCTGGTGAATATTGTATTAAAACTTTTATTGCTGTGATAAAATTTCTCAATAAAAGTAATGTCAGAAAAGACTTGCTTGTTTTAGCTCACATTTCAAAGTTGAAATTTCACCTTTGAGAAGAAGGGATGACAGCAAGAGCAAGATATCACTACTAACATCGCATCTGCAGGCAAGGGTTAATAGAAAGAGCGAGATATCATTAGTAGCATCACATTTGCCGATGAGCAGGAAGGATTGTTGCTGCTAGTAGCCTGCTTCCTCATTTCAATTTAGAAAAGGACCTCAGACCACGGGTTGTGCTATTGCACTAAGCTGGTCATCCTATTTTATTAAATGTAGTCTAAATAGTCTCTCATCCATACACTATTAATCTAGATAATCCCTTACTGAAATACACATGACTTGTCTTCTAGATGACTGTAGCTCTAAGTTGGGTATTCATAAAAAAAACATTACAGCTAGTGTGGCTCAAATTTTTCATGTGTTTATTGACCAGATGCACTTCATATGTTGAGATGTCTGTACTTTTTATTACCCCACTTAGTGGTTATTTCTTAAATGAGCTACTTATTTTTTATTTTGCATAGACTAGATGTAAGCTCTCTCTCAGATGTGTAGATACCAAAAAAACTCTCACATTCTGTAAGCAGTCTATTCACTTGATTGTTTTAGGCACTGTGTAGAAGCTTCTTAATTTTGTGAAGTACTATTTGCCAAATGTGCCATTGCAACTGGTTTAATTTTCCTGACACTAATTTTTGTGTGTAAACTGCTAGGACTTGGTTTAATACAGTGTTCATTTAGCAGAATAATTGTACCAGCTTCTTCCTTAGAGCATATGACTTTTTAAGGCACAGATTCTTGACCTGATCATGATACCAGGTATAAATTTCATCTTGTGGGTCAGGTCGTAAATATAATCTGAAAATTCACAGGGTTCACAGATGGGTAAGAATAATAAATATTCTCTCCCTTGCTAACATGCATGCACATTTCAGCACAGTGAAAGCTAGCCAATAAGGATGAAGTTTCTATGTGAATATTAGTTTTATTTGTCTGTATTTTGTGACTCCAGTATGTACTCTCTTCAGCAATATGGTCTTAATGCCAAGTTACGAAGTGCAATCAAGAGCATTAGCAAGAGTCTGTAATGTTTAGGGGGTTTTTGGACCTCATCAGGCAAAAATTATTAAGATGTAACCCATCTGCCTCCTGAATGTTGGGATTAAAGGCATGCAACACCACCATCCAGTTATGTCTTATGACATTGTATATAAAGATATTTTCTATGCATTTTGCAAAACATTCTTATTCTTTAATCATAATTTTTATATGCTTGTAGCTTAGAACAGGTTTGATATGTTTTGTTAATATGCTTTTAAAAATATTTTAATGCTTTAATTACATTATGTAAAAATATCATAATCTAGTTTACAAGTTAATGGTATGAGAGTGTATGAAATAGGAGTGGTAAAGAAAAAAATTTAGTGGGTCAGGAAGGTAAAGTTTTTCAAAATCAGAGGCCAAAGAAAGCCTGTAGAGCCCAAGGAGGAGGCGGGGTAGGGAGGAGGCGGAGTAGGGAGGAGGCGGGGTAGGGAAGAGGCAATGTGGATCCTGGTACGGGTTTGTTCCCATGCTTGCACCAGGAAGGAGTCTTGTCCCCTGCCCTTGCTTAGGGTTGGGAGTTCAGTCTTGTCAATGAAGATGGAGGTTTGGGAAGGAAAAACCAACTGGTTACCTGTACAGAGCTGGTTTCCTGGTGCCACATGTGGCTCTGTGTTGAAGGAATCAGCTTGAGTATCAAAAATCAAATGTGTAAAAAAGGAAAGCAAAGCTTCCTCCTTCCCCCATTCCAAATTCTTGAGATGCACACACGTTCTTCTCTAGGGTGTAGAAAAGCCTCACTCTGGATGTGCTGGCAAGAAGATTGTTTTCAAAGAATTTTGACTCTATGATGACAATGCCTGACACTGGCAGCCCTCATTGGGGACCTGGGTGCTGCTTCTATCAAGGACTGCCAGGTATTTGTGGAGTTAGGGATGGCAAAGCCTAATTCAAAGAACTACTCTTCTAGGCACTGCCCTTTGAACTGAACTTTTTGTTCCAGGCAGAATTTTTCCATTTGCTCTGCAGAAGAAAAGTTCAGTTCTCAAGACACTGCCTAGCACTTGGGGATTTTCTTGGGCACATGGGCTTCATGCTCCACACCAGAGACAGACAGTCTTCTGTTCCTTGCCAGAGTATCTTTCCTGTTTCGGCAACCCAACGATTCATCCAATTCCGTTTGAAGCTTCTCAGTACATCCTTGGCCTGCTTGTCCTTTGCTGACATGATGCGGTGCCTGTGGCTCTCCCATGCTGGCTCTTCAGGGCCTAACAGACCATACTCAGGAACAGAGGACTGAGCCGCTGTCCAGCTGGATACCTCAGGCAAGCAGCAGCCAGACCTGAAGCGGCCTCTCCCTCCTGACAGCTCTCGATCCTTATCCCTTCTCCGTTTGCCAATATGCTTTAATAAATTTATTTTTATCACTGTGTGAAATTCCAGTTCACCTACTTTGCCTTCAAGGCACAATATTCTATTCCTTCCTTTACTTGATTCACTCAGTTGATGAGGTTTTCCATAGCTTTTACTTGACTTCTTTAACTTTTTAAAAAATGCATTTTTATTAAAATATAATTACATAATTTCTTTCCTTCCCTATCCTTCTTCCATCCCTTCCTTGCTCCCTCCTCCCAATCCTTTCCATATCCCCTCCCTCCAGGCTATCCCAAGACCCTTGACCCCTCTCATACTAAAGGCATCTTTTTCTTGGAATATATGTGTGTGCATGTACATATGAATATATGATGTATATCTGTGGTATATGTATATATATGTATATATGCACACAGATATATAAGTACAACATGTGGACTCCATTTTATGTGCATATGATTTTAGGGCTGACTGCTTTGCACTGGTTAACCAATTAGAGGGCTCATCTCTGGGACAGACTAGTTCTTGCTATCTCAGCAATCTTCAGTTACCTATAGTTTTTTGTCCAGGGTTTGAAACATGTGAGATTTTCCTCCATTACATGTTAATATGTCTACTGATATTGACATTGTTCAGGGCTTGTCTAAGTAGCATCTATTTCTAGGAGACACAGTCTCACAGCAAAGTTCCTGGTCCTCTGGCTCTTAAAAATCTCTCAAGCAGTGATGTGGGATTCCCCTCTGTATGCTGTGAATACCATTAGTTAATAAAGAAACTGCCTTGGCCTATTGGTATTTAAGAACAGATGTAGGCAAGGAAAACTAAACTGAATGCTGGGAAAAAAGGAGGCAGAGTCAGAGAGAAGCCATGTAGCCACCACTGGAGATAGATACACTGAAACTTTGCTAGTAGACCACAACCTTGTGGTGATGCACAGATTAATAGAGATGGGCTAAATTAAGATGTAAGAGTTAGCCAATAAGAAACTAGAGCTATTAGGCCAAGAAGTGATTTAAATTATATAGTTTTTGTGTGATTATTTTGGTTCTGGGCAGCCAAGACAAACAATCAGCTTCCTCATAGCAAATCCTCTCTTATTCAATATTCTCATAATATTATAGCAATTGTGTTGTATATGTATCTATTTGGGCTGTTGTTGCCACAATCCATTGGTCTCTGTTGTGTCCAGCAGGGGGTTTGTGTAATGGATTACATCTACTGTAAAGAGAAGCTTCATTGATAAGAAGTGAGCCACATTTGCCTGTGGGTGTAATAATAAGTTTAGACTATGATTAAGAATTATTCTGGCTAGCAGATCCATTCTTCTGGAGGGGTGAGTGACTGCTTGACCAGCGGCTAGCCTGATGCCCTGGAAAGGGGAGCTCAGGCACCCACCATCCCCCTAAACTTTCTGGCCATCCAGCAGGGGCCATACTAATTTCTAACAAAATTGACTTCAAACTAAAATCAATCAGAAG
>LOEQ01009808.1:24879-50422 GCA_001685075.1 Bramus lutescens | reverse complement strand
TCTTCAAATATTTAAAGTTCTTGTCATACAAGTCTTCCACTTGTTTGGTTAGAGTTACTCCAATATATTTTATGTTATTTGTGTCTATTGTGAAGGGTAATATTTCCCTGATTTATTTCTCAGCCCATTTATCATCTGTGTAAAGGAAGGCTATACTGATTTTTTTCGAGGTAATCTTGTATCCTGCTACATTACTGAAGGTGTTCATGAGTTGTAGAAGTTCCTTGATAGAATTTTTGGTGTTCTTTATGTAAATTATCATATCATCAGCGAATAGTGAGAATTTGACTTCTTTTCTGATTTGTATCCGCTTGATCTCTTTTTGTTGTCTTATTGTTCTACCTAGAATCTCAAGTACTATATTGATTAGCTATGGAGAGAGTTTAGTTTGATGTTGGCTGTTAGCTTACAATTTAATGCCTTTATTATGTTTAGGTATGTTCCTTGTATCCCTGCTCTTTCCAAGACCTTTATCATGAAGGGATACTGTATTTTGTCAAAGGCTTTTTTGGCATCTAATGAGATGATCATGTGGTTTTGTTTTTTCAGTTTGTTTATATGGTGGATTACATTGACAGATTTTCATATGTTGAACCATCCTTGCATCTCTGGGATGAAATCAACTTGATCATGGTGGATGATTTTTTTTGATGTGTTCTTGGATTCAGTTTGCCAGTATTTTATTTAGTATTTTTGTATCAATGTTCATGAGTGAGACTGATCTGTAATTCTCTTTCTTAATAATATCTTTGTATGGTTTGGGTATCAGGGTAATTGTAGCTTCATAAAAATAGTTTGGCAATATTCCTTCTGTTTCTATTGCGTGGAACAATTTGAGGAGTATTGGTACTAGTTCTTCTTTGAAAATCTTGTAGAATTCTGCACTGAAACCATCTGGCCCTGGGCTTTTCTTTGGTTGCGAGACTATGGATGACTGTTTCTATTTCTTTAGCATAAACTGAAAATCTTAAGAACTCCCTCAATCTCAACCAAACCGAGATGGGAGATCACCCTACCCCCAGCATCAGTTTGCAATGTTCCCCCTCCCTTGTTGTTTCATATAGTTGTGTAGCAGATTAAAATGCCCAGGGCTGTGGGAACAGAATAAATAGCTATATGCAGTGAGGAGGACTGGAAGACTGACAGACCACGGAAAGGCTGGGTCATCTGGTTGACCCACTAGACAGCAGCATGAAAGACATAAAGACAGATGATGCTGACATGGCTTCCAGAGGCTTCTACCACAGGCAGTGACTGGCACATTCTCCTGAAGCTCATCGTCCCAAACTCTAGGTTATTCTGTTGCCATGGCAGCAGTCCCTCTCCATTTTCTAAACCGTCACATCACTTCCAAGGAGTGCCCTCCCATGCATTCATCAACTTACTTCTTAATTGCCACAAGAACTTCATGAGTTAGGCATTGCTGTATAGCCCCATTTCAATGAGGACTCGACTAAGACTAAGAAAGGTTGTTATTACCTAATCCCTATACCTTAAATAGTAAGAGTTTGATAGACTTGAATTCTACCTCTTAAGATTTACTCTGGCTTACTACATAATCATGCAGACTTTAATTCTCTAACTCCATATTTTGGCTGTGTTCACAAAAGACAACTTTTTAAAAAGGATACATTACAACTTCGGCAGCAGTAACTAATATCAATATATTATGCTCACCTTAGTTCTAATAAGGCTTTAACAAGGTAAAGTACCAAATCATAGCTGATAGATAAAACAAAGGCAAACTGAAGAAGACTCTAACCTCAGGCTTGAAGCCATGCCGAAAGCCTCCAGTTTACAAAACAGACCTAGCTGGCTAGATTTCTTCTCTGAACAGAATGTTTCAAGCCACACTATCTCGTTCATTGTCTTCAGAAAGTTACCTGGTTTGCTTGTGGTTCTGAAAAGTGTGTATAATTCTGAAACCTTAGTGTCTAAGACAATCTTGCAAAGCCAGAAGCAGTTATCTTGTAGCAAAAAAGGCAAAACAAAGCTGGAGTCAAAGGGTAGTTGTTTGAGATCTCATTCTGCCACTCACTACCTATAAATGACTGCTAACCTCACCCAGCTTGTTTCCCACTTGAGAAACTATGATGTCTATGTGTCCAGCTGGATTGGTGGCTCATAACTCTCAGCATTTGGGTGGCTGAGCAGCATTAACACCATGGGTTTAAAGCTTTTATGAACTGCAATTTGAGGTCCTGACTCAGAAAAAAGAGGAGGAAGGGAGGAAAGAAAAGAAAAGAGAAGAAAAGAAAATATATTTTCTGTCTTGCAAAATTGCAGTAAGTAAATAGCTACATGATTGCCTTGAGGAAGGCTATGTGTTACATTTGAAAGTTCTGATCTTTGTATTCTTGGATTTCCGTAGGGTGAAGAGGGGTGAGACTTTACCTTTAACACAAATCGGGTGACTTACACAGAACCTCAATTTCTGCTTCTGTAAGATGAGAGATGAACTAGAAAATATTCCAGGCTCCCTTTACTATCCAAAAGTGTCATTCAGTTCTTGAATTGGGCAACTCAAATATGAATTAGTGTTGTTCACTAACTTACCTGTCCTAAGACATTCATCCAGAGACTTCTGTTCCTGTTTGAGAAACTCCCTGCCACTCTTTGAAATCCCATCTGGCAACAAGCTCTTAGATCGCCCAAGTCGTGAGGAGTGAAGCATGGTCCAGCTATCAGCACAGTTAATTGCCCTTCCTTCTCAAGTATCCTTGTAAGGTTGACCTTGACCATGCTTCTTCCAAAGTCCTCTCCCTCCGGCCTTGCTCCTGTCCTTCCCAGTGCACTCTCTGAACCTACATTTCCCCTCAGACTGCATCTTCCATTGTACTTGGTGCTCAGCCTCTCCTAGGAAAATCAGGGAAATGCTTTCTTTCTCCTCAACACCTGTTCGCTCCTTAATCTCCAGCCTAAGCTGCCACCCTCAGCATCCTGCTAATGTCACTGTCAGGTCACCCTCCTCACTGATACAATGCCCTATCCCTGATCCTCCCTTTCTCAGCTTCTTTAAATAGTCTTATCCATATACTCCCTCTTGAATATGTTACTGCCCTGGACTTCTTTGTTGACTCCAATAATAAAGTTACTTATACCATAGAGTGAGAAAAGATTTTGTAAGGAGACTAGACAAAAAATAAAAATCTTCATTCCCAGAGCTCCCCTCAGATATGAGAGAGAAGAAGAGTCACATGGTGTGGAAGCTATAAACTATGGAGCATAGTGGTGGGATAAAGAGAAGACTTCCAACCCAATGAGACACTTGGAGGTGATGGATTTTTATTACCTCAATTGTGGCAATCAGATAGTAGCTGTATCTGTAGGATCAACTCATATGAGTGTAGACATTAAGCATATGTAGGTTTTTATATATTGATCAAATTCTCATACAACTGTGGAAGGAAAGAAAGGAGGGAGGGAAGGAGGGATGGAGAAAGAAAGACAAGGAAGTAGGAAGACACCCTTGAGATCCAGTGAGACCAAACTCACTCTGATAGACCAATATTAATCTCTTCACAAAGGTGGCCATGGCCCAATTACCACTCAATGGGCTCACCTCTCCAAGACCCACCACCTTTCAGTCCTGTTACACTGGGGACCATGCCTCCAGCACACGAAACCTTGAGGCACAAACCATAGCAGATGAAGCCTCATTTGGGTCTTCTGATTCCAGTAAAGGGATACATACTATTTGTTATTTTGGTGTTTGCTTCCTTGTAGAATGATCTTTGTTTGTATTTCTCTTCTCCCCGGTTTTATTTCTTCTTCCTGCATCCTCCACACAGTCTCCCCATGAGAGCACATTTTCCTTAATAGCTTCAACTATCCCCTCCATGCTAATGACACTGCCTAACACAGACCCTGCACCTCCAGCCTGCGCTTGTGTAATGTATGGCCCCAGTCTCTACCTGCCAGCTGTGTTTTCAAGCTAAACTATTTTCCTGCCTACAATTTCTCCCCTCGGCTGGTGTCAGGGACCTAGATTGCTAGGCTGAAGCGGAGGCCATATGAAAAGCCAGACTCTTTGATTCTTCCTCCTGCCTCCAACCCTGCAGCTATCAAAGTTTCATGAGGCCTACCTTTGGGGTAGCCCTCTGGTGCCCTCTTTCCTTTTAAACCTTTTAATTAAGGCCCTCTTAATTTTACACCATTGTTTTTGTATTCAATGCAAGTAACATATATGACACAGATTTTAATATATTGACATAATGAAGGTAAAACTTCAAAACAGAAGCCTAAAGCTCTTAAGGATCTTAATTATTCCCAAACATACTTCACTCATCGCATGACTGCTTGTGGGGAATTAGTTCTTTTTTCTTGTTATATCTAAGTGGAATACCATGGCAACCACAACCTATGATGACACACAATGCTCTTCTCTTTGAATCTGCAGCTGGACTTGGGGCCACTAAGGACACAAAGACTATAAAGACCACCCGACTGCTCTGGAAATGTTTAGCTCAGATCTGAACTCTGGGGAATCTAAGACTCTCCGGTTCTTCTTTTACATTACATTCTATCGCCAGTTCTAGATTCATCTTCAAAAAAGATATGTAACACCTGTTGTGTACATAATATATGTAATCTGCTCAAAATGTGCCCCTGTGATCTCCTAACAATGCCCTGGCTCCATTGCTGGGCATTAGAAGTCCGTGGTAAGCCAGTCCAGCTTTATCTCCAGTCTTTGCCTGCATGCTAACCCTGCCCCTTCCATCCTGCTCTTCATTCAGCCTCACTTGGTTGATCTGCTAAAATACGTCTTGGGAAGTCTGATTCCAAGCTGTGATTCTTCAGTTCTCTCACGCCTACCCTCATCCTCATTCTTCCAGCCTATATAAAGTCTGCCTCCTTTGGACTGGAATGTGATTTAGTGATAGAGCACTTGCCCTGAATACATGAGGGCCTGAGTTTCATCCATGACACGGAGAGGATAATGAAGTTCACCTCCTTTGGAGGGTAAGGTTAAGGACAGAATAAAAGTGTCACTCTGGGATCAGAAACTCTGGATCTCCACTATCTAGGAACAATTACCTTCCCCCTTAGGTCTCATTTTCTCCATTTGAATAAGGATGTTAATAAGAATATAGATAAGAATATAAACAGTGTAACTCTCTTATGATAGCAGAGCATAACAAAACAGACATTTTATGTGAATGGCACAAAGGTAATTATCCATTCACAATTATCACTACTCCACTCTAATTATAATTAGTGGGGTGTGTGTGTGTGTGTGTGTGTGTGTGTGTGTAAATCACAGGGTAATAATCAGGTATCTTTATCAATTGCTTTCTTTATTGTATTGTTTTTTGTTGTGGACAGGGTCTCTCGCTGAACCTGGTGCTTGCTGATTCAGCCAGGCTGTCAGGCCAGCAATCTCCTGAGATCCTTTTGTCTATGCCTCCATGGCACCAGGATAACAGGTGTGCAACTCTGTACCCAGCTTTGCTCCTCTTTATTTTTACCAGGATGCTGGAGATTAAACTTGGGTCCTTATGTTTACATGCCAAGCACTTAACTAACTGAGCTACTTCTCCAGCCCCATTAATAAGAATTCTGATAGTCTGATTGTATCTATGTATATATATATATATATATGTGTGTGTGTGTGTGTATTTATAATGTATATGTATGCCTCATATGTACATGAGATACTTCGTTGTTTTCAAATGCTTACAAATAAATCTGATCCACTCTGCATCCTATTTGTTGGGTACTTAATCTTTGGAGGGTGACTTAACCTGTCTGTGTCTATTTACCTTGCCCCCATTTCCACTGTCAAGTACTTTAGGATAATGACCCTACCTCATAGCCCTCTTTCCCATCCCAACACAGAGCCCTGCATCACATGTGCACTTAGCAGTGCCTTGGTGCCACGTCGAGAGTTTAGAAGCATGGATTCTAGATCCAGAGAGGATTTGAATACCATTCCTGTTGCTTACTAGTTCTATGGCCTTGGAGGAGCTACTTCAACTCTCAGAGATTGGGTTTCCTAATTCTAAAATAGGGATGGTAAAAGAACCTGACTAATAGAACACATATGACGTTCCAAAGAACCAGAGTGGAGAAAGCCTGGAATGTGATAAGTCTTTAGTAACTATTAACTAAATGAAACTGGAGGTCTAATCTTTTCTTTTTCAGCCTTATCATTTCAGGTCTCTTTCAGCCTAGATTCTCTTATCATCCACCTTGGTCTGCTCATTCACAGAACGTTCACTGAGCACCCGGCAACTCCCAACATGATAGCTTGAATAAAAGCAGCTGCAAAAGCCAGCTAGTTCTCTAGCTCTTGGTGCTGGGCCAGTATTTTTATTTGTGTTGCATCCCTCAGCATTCCTCTCGTTTCATAAAACAGGAAACAAATAAAATGTTGTCCCAACACTCAGTCACTGTAGCAAATGCCGCATCCCTCAGAAAGTTATTCAGGGCTGATTTTTGTACCTTAGTAGTAGAGTGTTGACCTGGTGTACACAAGGCCCTGGGTTCTCGGCACAGGAAACCAAAACAAAACTCAGAGGTGTTCATATTTCTTTACGGAAGGCCTTCTAGGGTCCTTAACAGACCGGAATGTGTGGCTCTCTGGCGGGAGTGAGTGTAGTTTGCCACACCTCCTAAGTTGTTTGACGGTGGAATGCTTTATTTCTGTGAGATCTACTTTGGAAAATGTTGTGTGGTTTTACTCTTGTCTCCTACCCCCCCTCTGCTCACAAATGTGTTTTAGAACCTAACTTGCCCTGTCCTCTGGAAGTGGTTTACCGAAGCATCTGGAGGCGTTGATACTGAATCTTCCATGCATTCAGTAAACACTGGTTGCAACCAGACTGCATTACTGTGAATGAGTCTAACTTCTACACATATTTAAAGTCACTTTTGTTTCACCACCAGCAACCCTCCAAAAACTCCCGTGTGACCACAGGGCTTATCATATATTTTCATCAGAATCTACAACCTCAGTCAAAACTCTTTTATTCCTGTTTTAACTTGAGGCTAGTTTTGCAATCCATTTCTCAATCTATAGTAGATTCTAAAGAGCAAAACAAAGACAAAAGAGGCAAACTTAAAATTATACACAAGAGTCTGGTCATGAAGGTCACCCCACATCATGTTGGCAAAATGAGGTGCAGTCATTACCCCAGCCATTGATCATCAACTGCATAACAAATGACCAGGAGAAGTTTTTTGCCCTTCCCTGACCTTCTTAGCACACTCTGCCCCAGTTCCACTCCGCCCCTAGGACTCTCTAAGTCTCAAAGATCTGTGTCCAACATCAAAATCCCTATGCAGCTGACTTGGCATAATAAAGCCTCCGCTAGTCGTTTATCCAAGTAATTCAACAAGAGTGAGAGATCAGGACTACGACGCATTTACATCGAAATGAGTAAATGGCGATCCCTCAAACAGAGCCAAGGTAGAATGCTGGGCTGGCAGATTTGGGAGTATAAAGAAAGCTGGGGGCCACACTCCTGAAATTGCTCGACTGCAGCATCTAAGGTAAGCGCTCAGAAGTGCCACTTTTTTTTTCCCACATAGTGGTGATTGACCTAGTTGAGTTACCAGTCAAGAGCAACACAATGAGCTCTTACTAATGAGATCGGCGACATGGCCAAAGTCCTTGCACTTCAAGATTTTACAAAGGGAAAATAAACAAAAATTGATACAATTAGGAGACAAAAAAGAAAACTCACCTGCAGAATAAAAACTGATTTTTTTTTTAGGTAGAATTAATGAATTAACTCATGCAATTAATAGATTAACAACATGTCAGTGTGTGGTAACGTTGTGTAACTTTTGTAATTACCTTAAACAGTTTGGAAGTTTTAAGATGATTTAAATCTTAGATAGCAGGACAAGAATTCCCATAGTATTGTTTGACTTTTAATCCATATTGAACAGCATTTTTAACTTGGTTATCACTGACTAGTTCGTACATTGGTCTTGCATGGGGAACCGTGTGGCTTTTGCACTGGGTCTAGTCTGACAGTACAGTTGCAGCCATCATGACAACTCTAGCCTTTGGAGCCTTTGTTTTCAGACATCATCTCTGCTTGAGAACTTCCTGTCTTGGAACTCAAGGGCTGAAAGGAATCTTGAGGCTTTTCTGGTACATCTGTATCATTTTATAGAAAGGAGTGAAAATCCAAAGAATTTTCAGAAGCTACTTGACAGAACCGGCTATGCCTCTGAGTCTTTCATCTCTTGAGTCAAGGACTCAGATATAAGTTAGTGTTTCGGAAAATTTTCTGTGAACTTCAGGATATAACTGAGGCTTAGCAAAGACTTGAAAGCAAAGAAGCAACCAGCATATCAAGCCCTGACTGACTGCTTCTGTCAAAGACAGTCCATGAACAGATGCATTAAGGCAGTGTTCGATAACTGGGAAGTGTGTTAAAATCAAGTTTGATATTTACAGTTTTACAGAGAACTCCTTGGGATGGTAATGTGCTTCATAAACTCGGGATTTTCTGGATGTCCCGTCTCCACTTTCCCCAGGAGACTCGAGAGTGTGCTCAAGCTCCCTGCTGAGACGGTCTCTACCATCCAGTTTATAATCGGATCATTCCCCAGATGTCATAGCCCCTAGCCAGATGCCAGTCTCCACAACAGTTTGTCAGACTCATGGGATTGCCTCACTCTTCCTTGTTCAAGACTTATTTGAGCATTTTTCTTGACCCTCACTAAATTTTGAACTCTCGTATGCCAGAGACATTCTATCTTTGAGAAGCTTCTGAACAAACTTATGCGCCACTTTCTGCATCCACAAGTTTCTTTCTGGAAAAAGAAAAGGGGGTGTGATTAAGCAATTATGGAGAATGATTCATTAACCCAAAAGAAAAATATACAAACTAGAAAAGTTTTTTTCATCCTACACTCCCCACTGTGTGTCCTTCTTCATGAACACAAATCAGAACAAACATGTTTTCCATATTTTTTAAAAAAAATCCTTGTAATCATATTTTGCTTTGTTTGTTTTTCCTCTATCAAACCAGTCCTAAGAAGACATCCCATTCCCGAAGGACATCGAGAGAGTCACTTTGGGAACCAAGAAGGTAAGGTTTACTTTCAGTTTGATCATAACAGCAGTCATTGAGTTTAACAAATACCACCTTACATATTTTCTATCTTGCCACATAGGCGAGAATCTGAAATCAGTGATCTGAGACTACCACTAGAGTATTCTGAAAGGTGACATTGCAAAATTACAACTTTAACTGAAGGAAGAAGAGCTTCCCATGCTTGTACTATGCTCAGAAATGCCTTGACTGTAAGAACAGAGTTTCAATGTGCAAGTTCTAGGCCCAGATATCACCTGAGACTCACTCTTTACACACCTGGCTAATTGCGACTGACCCTTGGGCACAGTCTTAACCCTTGAATCCACACAACCATGACTGTGTCACAAACAATAAAGAAAGAACAAGGAAAGATCATTCAAACCTACTCAAAGGTGGTAATAAAACTCTCCTTATTCCAAACTTCGTGTTTACTAGAGACAATTCTAGCTGCTTTAGGAGCAAAACAGCTAAGAGTCACTGAGTTGTGACCACTCTATGGATGACAAAAAACTGGCTGAGAAATTTCTAAGAGAGGGCTAAGTCAAGGACAATGACAGGGTACACCCAAGGCAAACAGAGGAGCCCTGGCGGGGGTGGGGTGACGGAGATTGGCTGGGAGGGCAGACATCTCAATTAGAAGGCCCTTGGAGATAGGAACAGAGCAGGTGGCTGAAAGGGCACAGCTATGCATTTTGGGAGCTGGCCACACTGGAAGAACAGAAAGACTAATTAAGGGACCCTGTGTGGGGAGAGCTCAGGGGCCACTGTGAGTCATGCACTAAGAGAATTTGGTTGTATTTAAGGAGGGGACGTTCATTGGGCGAGAATGAATGGTTTTCCACTTGGGTCTTGGCCTTCAGTTGTGTAAGTACAGGGAGAAGATTTGACTTAGCAACCACATGCCCAGAGAGGATTGAGGGACTTTGCTGGACAGTGAATGGTGACTCAGCAGAGTGGTGTGGCTGCCAATCAATAAACAGAGCCTCAGCAGTTACACCTAGGGCAAGGGAGGCGAGGGCGCTCTGGAGAAGGAAAGGGGGAGGACACGTGGTTTGAATATCACCCTTCATGAGATTAACAGGAGTCCACTTGGGTACAGTGCTGGGGACAGTAAAGGAGACACAGAAGTACATGATGGAAGAAGCGGATGAAGACGTAACCGGGGTCACGGAGCACAGAGACAGTAAAGCTACAGAGAACACAGAACAGCCAGGGCAGGGGCAGAGTAATCGTACAGAAGAACCTGGATTGGCAACTGACCATCCTAAAGTTATAGGCGGACTTTAGGTTGTATGTGAAGGTGTGCAGCCACATCTGTAAAAGAATATTGCCGAAACAGTTCGTGTGACCCGGGTGATACTGTGAGGAGACATGGGACTTGAGCTGCAGTTAGATGACAGCTGGGAGAAGGGCTGGGAACAGATCTTTATCAGAAAACTAGCAGTGATTTGAGGCCTAGAAGGGAAAGTCTAGCTTTCCTAGAAAGACTAACTATCAGTCAGCCATCAAGCATTGTTCGCTTTTCCCACCTGAAGACTCTGTTCATGCATCGCCACCCAGGAGACAGAGAGAACCCGCAAAATCCATTCAATAGAAATTAAGGTCAGGAGAGATTGCTTAGGGGCAAAGCCCTTGCCACACAGGCATGAGGCTAGCCTGGGCTACTCTGCCTCAAAACAAAGTAAAATTAAAGTCCAAGCTAGTCTAATGTATTAGAATGCAATCAAATAAAAATATTGATGTTTTCAGGCCCCACATTGCAAGAAGCCTTTGAGACTCTACCGCTTGTCAAGTTTAAAACAGTAAGTATCTAAGAATAATAACTAGGTTATTAGAAAAATAATTAAAAGAGGTTGATGGGCCCAAATGCTTGCCAGTCCCTTCCTTCTTTAAATCATACTATGGTCTAAGGAGCTAATCTTAGAAAATTATATTTATATTCACTAAAACCAATATGACTGACAATTAAGCAGACATTGAAGAAATTGCAAAAGTGAAAGAGAACACTGTTCTTCTCTACAATTTCTTGGTTTTGAAAACACCATTTTCAAAAATATGCTATTTAGAAGAGATTTGATAGTACCTTTTAAAGAATTCACACTTTTCCTCAATTCTCATTTCTCATCTGATGCACACTGGAAGTACCACCTCCTTGCAGTTTTCATTTTAAGCGTATGTAGGGGTCCGAAGACCATGAAGTTGGAGAACTTGCTGCTGTAATGCAACCCGCTTAAGTCACAACAGTGGAGGCTTCCTTCAGGGGAAAGGGAGGAAAAATTATGGATCTTTGTATCCTCCAGGAAATACCCAAGTCATTTTAAAGCAGCATGGTGGCTAGGAGCCTGCGAGCCCTCTTTGTAGGAACTATATTAAATCCCATTTTTTTCCCATTAAATCTTAACCACGAGCCACAGTTAGCTTAAAGGAGCCACTGGCCAAAATAAAACTGAAGCGAAGCTTCATCAGAATGAGGCCCAGAGCTAAGCAAATTCTTCATCCCATAGAAGGCAGCATCTGCAGGATCACAGAAAGGATATCTCAATGGTGGCTAATGAAGGGCAATTCCCAAAAGGCCAGATGGGACGAGAGAGATGAATGGGCTTGTCCTCACTCTCAACAGAGTTGAAAAGATACTAAAACATTAGCAGAAGAGAAATCCAGGAAGATGTGTATGGGTGCTGCATGTGTGTCGTTTAATTCCATTTTATTTTAATTATATTTTATTTCAGTCACGGGAGAATGAGAGGGGAAGGAAAAAGGGGGAGAGAGAGGAAAGGGAGGTTGATGTCTGTGGGAAACACAAGAGATGCAAAGAGGGAATGAAGCAGATGGGAGGACAAGGGTCATGGGTCCAGGCTACACCTGAATGTGGTAGACAGGAGTTGCTTCTTCATTTTAAATAGGATGAGGCAGGAGCCCAGGGAACTTAAGTGGCTTGAACGAGGTCACAGATGGGACGTGAAATGAGTTTCCTAGCTTGAAAGCAGAGAAAATACACACCTAGTGAGAAATGACCAAAGGAATGAGATGACTATAGGAAAGTATGGCACACAGGATGGGGGTACCTTATGAGTGCCCCCCACATTATGCAGTGGGTTCTAAGGCGAGTGTTAATTAAACATTGTTCCAACCAGAGAGTGCTTTACATTATGAGCTTTAAACAGCTGTTTCTGGCCTGGTATTCTTCTCTCTGTAAGTCTAGAACTCCCCTGAGAATCCTGCTATAATGCAGGCTCTGCCTGAGTTGTCTCAGCTGGGCCTGACATTGTATGTTTTCTGATAAAGCCCTGATAGCTTGAGGGGAATGCTTAAACCAAGAAGACAAAGTGACAACGCCTCTCAGAGAGAGCATTCTGGACTAACAACAGCCACATCACCCCAAAATCTGCTGGGAACGTCAGTTTTCAGCTCACTAAATCCTACAGTAGATAGTTGGGGCCTGGCTATCTACTTCATCTGGTTTCTAGAGGGCCTGATACTTGTTGAAGTCTGGACTGCTTGTACTGGGCCAATGCGCCTTCTGTTAATTACCCTGTTACCTAAAGAAGTGAAACGACTGTTTGCGATCTAATTAGTGTTAACCCTGAGCTGTACGAGTTCTCTATTAGCAATTACTGGCATTCCAAGCACTATTCCCACGTTCACATAAGGGCATGGCACTCAGGTCGCAGGGCTCAAGCAGGATGAGTCATGAGGAGGTGCTTGCTGGAGCCTTCTTTACTGAACACATGACTGCCTTGAGTTTGCCCGCTTGATGCCCTCCTTAGGCCTGGCTGTAGATCTCTCAAAACATAGCTTTGTTCCAAGAGGCTTTGAATCTCCCTCCACTCCACTGAATAGCAATAATGGGGTGGAGAGTGGACAGAGTACTTATACAAACTCAAGCCTCACCAGTCCCCCTGTCTTCTCAGGCTCCGCCAGTCATGAGTACAGACGCCGAGATGGCCATTTTTGGAGAAGCTGCTCCTTACCTCCGAAAACCAGAGAAGGAGAGGATTGAGGCTCAGAACCGCCCATTCGACTCTAAGAAAGCCTGCTTTGCTGTGGACGATAAAGAAATGTATGTGAAGGGCTTGATCCAGAGCAGGGAAAACGACAAAGTCATTGTCAAGACCCTAGACGACCGGGTAAGTGTTGCTCTTGAATAGTAGCATCCTCACTTTCCTTGGGAGCAGACTACTAGAGATTGCGTGCTGGGCCCTAACCATCTGGAGAGAGAACAAAACTTACATTTGGCCATTCTGTGGTTGGAAGAGTGAGATAGGCTGCCTGCCATTACCACACCTTGGCTTCTGCTTCCTCCCTTTAAGGATTTGGGCTGGAAGGGTTTTGTGGTGTTTGCCTTAGTGGAAAAGAGATTGGTCTATTTAAAGAAGAAAATGATACTGACTGTTGCCTGCTGGTCCAACTCCATACAAGCTCTAGGCTGTAGGACTCTGACAGCACAGGCTCAGGGACCCTCATTGGTTTGGAGTGGGTCATCACAATCCACTCTTGAGTTCAACCCTTATTGGACTTCTGCCAGATCTCTGCCGTCATACCAGTCTCTGGCAAATCTACGCCAGCCATGGCATCTACTTGCCTGGTTTACCATCTAGTGTGAGGGATGCGTGTCAGGGAGGAACACCACTTCAAATGAAGGCACAGCAAATACATCTTGTCTACATTCTTTTGTCATCAACCTTAACCTCAGATTCTAGCTTCTTTTCATTGAACTATTGGAAATAAAAACCCATCTTCAGTCATTCTTGGAGTCCCACACCTTCAGAACTGTGTCCCATTTTTACAACCTTACAAGAGTCACCCTAGACCCACTGCCATTCTGGTGAACCTACCAAGAAATGAGTGGCAGTCCCTAAAGCGTCAGAATGCAGAGACCTTCTCTGTCCCTGTGGACTATCTTGGGTGTCTCTCTATAGGCTCATGTGTTGAGATAGAAGGCCTTCCTTCCTTGTGAACTTTAGCCCCCACCAGCAAGTCTCCTTCCCTTAACCTCCTTCTGGGAACTTCGGTTTTAGGAGAATCAAAGGTAGCAAACATTCATGGGTCTTTCTTCTGCCCTACTTTCTGTGTCCCCTGAGAATGAAGTGGAAAACCAATTATATGCTTTAGTGGGAAGCAAAGGTGGAAATAACATGGAGAGGTGAAATTCAATAATTACCTCCAAATACTTTTCAGCCACGAACCATCATACCTGTCCAAATGCTTCAGCATGACAGCAGAGATAGAAACAATTATCAAAGCTTTGAAGAAACGGGAGAAAAGAAATGGGGCATGAGATGGGGCATTGAGCAAGGCTCCCGGGGTTTCTTTCTGGAGACAACTTTAATGAAGATATTCCAAAGAAGCCGACATAAGCAGGGTATTGAGAAGGGAAAGCACAGAACTCAGGAGAAAAGTTCTTTCTAATCTTTGTTTCATTACAGTACTCAGAGCAACAGGTCAAATCAAAGCAACTTGCCTTGCTTTTGACTATCTTAAGCCCCATCTGGCAATTCTGAGGGCCAAACTGCTTTTTAGTTTTATACATCTGATGCCCTTTTCTGGCACACACAATGCCAGGATGCCTGGGGACCCAGACCAAAAGCAGATTAACCAAGGAAAGTTGCTGCCAGGTCATCTCTGATCATGGAAATGATTCATTAAGTTGCTATGGCAATTCCATGATGACGCTGCCTGTCCCAGGAGAGCACAGGTCATTGGTTTTGCATCCCATCCATCACTTGCTTTTCCTTGTTCTACCCAGGAACTCACTCTGAACAGTGACCAGGTATTCCCCATGAACCCCCCTAAGTTTGACAAGATCGAGGACATGGCCATGATGACGCACCTGCATGAGCCCGCCGTACTTTACAACCTCAAAGAGCGATACGCAGCCTGGATGATCTATGTGAGAGCCTTTTGATCTCTTTCTATTTCACTTATTTCTCTGAGGAAAAACAAGATCCAACATCTTTTGAATTTCCCACAGACCTATTCAGGCCTCTTCTGCGTCACCGTCAACCCCTACAAGTGGCTGCCGGTGTACAATCCTGAGGTGGTGGCGGCCTACCGAGGCAAAAAGCGACAGGAGGCCCCACCCCACATCTTCTCCATCTCTGACAACGCCTACCAGTTCATGCTGACGGGTGAGTGAGGCGTCTGTTTATAGGAATTTTGCGCACACAATTGGGATGGACAAACAGAACTCACCCCAGGCTTATTATAAGACACCACTGCCCCATGGGACTTGCCATTTCCAAAGAACAACACAGCCATGACATTTACTCTTTCTGGCAGTCATCTCCACTTTAGGATGGGAACAGTGACAACTCTGGAATTCACTGACCTGCCCAAGCCAACAGGGCTAGCAAACACAATCTCAGAGGAAGCCAAGAGCAGGTCTCTGAAAACAGATTAATTACCTCCCATAGTTTTTTTTTTTTTTCTGGTTTGGATACAAAAGTACAAATAGATCTCAGGGGGAAAAAAATACCTCCTCAGCAGTCCAAGGAAAGAGTTCTCAGCCATATCCAGAGAACTCTGAATTCTTCTGTGGATGCTGCCAACCTTGGGGGCTGAGTGAGGGAATTGGAGGTAGGATGTGGATAAAGACAGACCTATAGAATTTCTCCCACTGGCGTTGAAACGTTCTCCTATCAAAGTCTGTGAGTCCCACCTTACCAAAGCATACTCATGATGGGCCCAGAACAGCACTGAAAACTTTTGTCTTCCCACATCAAATGTGCTGCCTCTGGGTATAGCCTTAATCCCCCCCATTTCCTGCTCTTCTGTGGAGTTTTTGGTGGCTGGGGGACATTTTTTTCCTGTTAGTTTTGCCACATCTGTTTGTAAATTGTCTTTTAAAATGGGAAAGAGGAGAAAGTGACATAACAAGGACCCCCATGGCAAACTGGAACTTTCCCCAGGATTCCATGCCCAGCAGTATTCTGGTAGTCCACAGAGACTAGCCACCTCCCGCAAAGTTACCCAGGACAGGCTCCCGTCAGAGGCTTCAATTCTCAGTGCTGCGATGTATGCCAACCCCTGCCCCAATGACTCTCCACGCTTTAGAGGCCACCCTAAAATGGCATTGGCCTGCTTAGTGTTATTTGAACATCGCCTGAAAGACCAGGAGATTGTTTTTTTGTCTGTTCTCCCACTAGGTGCAATCTGATTGTCCATGATTTTATTCATACTAGGGGGAAATGCCTCTTATTAATCAAATTCCATACCCATTTCCTTGAATAGAAGCCTAAGATATTTTAAAGTCTAAGTTTGTATATACATCTAAATAACATCTAGACTTGTATTGATTTTTCTCTGGAAATACTTTTAAACTTAGAATTCTCAAAAATCCATACTATATCAATACAGAATTGCAGAGTTAATGGACTAGAAAAGTAATACAAATATATGATTAATATATAGATAATATCTATATTATTAAAAGGAAAATAAAAGCAAACATGTATCACTTCAGACCATTTCTTATTTGGCATCACCAGAAGTCAAATGGGTGTCAGAGAACAAGAAGTTGAGCAAATGTCTCCCGGAAGCCAAAAGGTCTGATTATCTGCAGCCTTATGTAGGTCTGCAATTCATATTTAAAAAGCCATTTCCTCCTCTCTGAGTCTCAGCCTTCATGTCTAGTAAGCAGAAGACTTCACCTAAGCAACAACTGATGTCCCTAATGACCTCACAGTCCCGTGACTCATATTTCTCACAACAAAAATCACCCGGTGCCTGAGGTTTCTTTAGAATAATCCAGTGAGGTTGGAATAACATAGAGAGGATATGAAACTGGCTGAATACTAATGACTATTCCTCTATAAAATGGGCCACCCCAGGGTCTCATTATCATAGTCTCTGTTCTCAAGTGTGTTTACATTTTCTAATAACATCATTTTAAAAATAGTAATAAAGTATAACCCCCACCCACATTTAGATGGCTATGATTAAAAAAAAAGAAAATAGGAGGTATTAGAAAGGAGGTGGAGAAATGAGGAGACCACCCCTGTTGTGGGGTGTAAAATGGCACAATTGCTACAGAACACAGTGACGTGGTTCTCAAGCAACTGGACTATAATTAGGGTCAGATCCATGGTCCCCACTTCTGGGAAGATAGCCAGAAGAACTGAAGCAGGCACTCGGAGAGCATTTTGTAGGCCATAGTCACGGCAGCATCGTTTACAACAGCGAAAATATGCAAGATACCCACACACCCGCCAGCAGAGGGGCAGTTAAGCCAAGGGTGGGATATTCATGCAATGGAATATTACTCTTCTTTTTAGAAGAGTCAGTTCCAACAGTGCCACAACACAGATGAACCCTGAGGACGTGTTAAGTGAAAAAGTCACCAAGACAACCCCTGTGTGATTCTGCTTGGATGAGGGCTTGATAGTAGTCACATTTGTCAACAGAGAGCTGAAGAGGGGATGCCAGCTCCTGAGGAAAGGGACAAACAAGGGAACCACTATGTAATGGCGACAGAGGGCGGGTTCTAAAAGATGAAAAGACGTCTGGAAGTGGAAGGGTCTGATGGCTGCAGAGGGAACGTAATACCACACAACTACATACTTAAGACGGTGTGACTCTAACCGGCTTCACAGCTCCATGATGAGAGTGCTTGCTTCATAAGTCTGAGGAACAGACTATGGATCCCTAGCACCCAAGCAAATGCAGTCTGGACCCGGGCCTGCTTGTAATCACAGTGCTGGAAGTCGTGGGTGGGGATTCCCCAAACAAGCCGGCTAGCTAGACTAGCTGTACCTGTGAGGTTTAGGTCTAACTGAGAGATCCTGCCTCAGTGGATAAAGTGCAGGGCGATTGAGGAAGGCTCCTCACACCAGTATAGGGACCCTGTGTGTATACACACACACAGGTACACATGTACTTACATACGTACACACACGTGTCCACACACAGACACATGCAAAAACGAAAAGGTGGTAGATTTCATGTTATATGTATTTTACCAAAAAATAATAATAAAGTGGAAAAAAGAAATAGATTATTCCTTGCTTCTCATTTCCACGAATTTTACTCTACTATACCCGAAGTTGAAATCATAGGAGCCATCTTTGAAGGGATCAAGTCTGGGCTCACCTGACTAGATTGCTTTATGTTGAATACACATAGCTTTTTTCTTTATTTTGGTTTGACTGGTGGTCTTTATTCCCTCCACAGATCGTGAGAATCAGTCCATCCTGATCACGTATGTGACTTTCTTCTTCTTTCTGGTAGGCAGTGTCTGTCTCAACCATCGCAGCAGGTATGTGCCACAGTTCTGATCTTCATTCCCTTGTGTTTGACAGTGGAGAATCTGGGGCTGGGAAGACTGTGAACACGAAACGTGTCATCCAGTACTTTGCAACAATTGCAGTCACTGGGGAGAAAAAGAAGGAGGAGTCTGGCAAAATGCAGGTGGGTCTGGTAGCTAGAACAAGGATCCAGACTCCACTGGGGTGCCTAGAAGTCTGGATCCCCAGATACAAAGATTGATCTTTCCCTTGCAGGGGACTCTGGAAGATCAGATCATCAGTGCCAACCCCCTGCTGGAGGCCTTTGGGAATGCCAAGACCGTGAGGAATGACAACTCCTCTCGCTTCGTAAGTCTCTTGGTTACAAAGGGACTGACCCTTTCTGTCTTTACTTGCTATGGTCATCGTATCAAGATATTTCAGGTGTTTATCTCTGTGTGCTTCAATGTTTAGTACTAAAAATATCGTTATCTTTTCCAGGGCAAATTTATTAGAATCCACTTTGGTACCACTGGGAAACTGGCATCAGCAGATATTGAAACATGTGAGTAAAAGACGTGCTGAAAAATCTAAATGGGGAAGTAAGCCAATTGGTTGCAGGGACATTCTGCAACACTTTCTATGCAAAGAGTCTACCACCAGAGTTGTCTGTGAGCTATTGTCAGACTCCCTCATAGTTCACTCTCTGTACCCTGTACCTCAATCTCAGGCTGGTGGTACCCTCTCATCTTTCAGAAAACTTCCAAACCTCAAGATCAACTCTAATTTCAACCCCCATGGTTACCTATGGGTGGGCTGTGATTTGGTAAATATATCGCTCCAAGGTAGACTTTCACCACAGATGATGTGAGGTGATCCGGGGACACTAGAGGTCAGCTAACACACAGAGGTCATGGATTCCCATTTAAAACTTGTCCCAGGGACGTGTACTTCAGTGGCTGCGCCTACATGGAAAGGTGCACGCCAGCTGTTGTGTGCATTTTGGCTCTAATATGCAACCGCAGGATGAGAATCGTGGCGAAACCTCACAGGAGCCAAACGTAGCATCTCCAGTTTTGGAGACTAAAGTTTACAGTATGTCGAAAGAATAGATCGTTTTTCTAGTTCAATCTCTTTCTTTCCAGATCTTCTGGAGAAGTCTAGAGTCACTTTCCAGCTAAAAGCTGAGAGGAGCTACCACATTTTCTATCAGATCACGTCCAATAAGAAGCCAGAACTAATTGGTGAGAACTTAAATTTGTGGATGGAAGTTAAAGTTTATATTACCAATTTCTCATGTTAAAACATATACCCTTCATTCTGTGTACCAAGAAATGCTCCTGATCACCACCAACCCATATGACTACGCCTTTGTCAGTCAGGGGGAGATCACAGTGCCCAGCATTGATGACCAAGAAGAGTTGATGGCCACAGATGTAAGTCATAACATATACAAACATTTTTTAAAGCCGATTATGTATGGGAATGGCAGCAGCAAACTCTACATAGGTATGCTCGTCTCAGTGTATATTATAAATTCTCATAAATAATGTCTTCCACCCTAACCTCTGCCCTTTCATCTTTCCTGGTAGAGTGCCATTGACATCCTGGGCTTCTCATCTGAAGAGAAAGTGTCCATCTATAAACTCACAGGGGCCGTGATGCATTATGGGAACATGAAGTTCAAGCAGAAGCAGCGTGAGGAGCAAGCTGAGCCAGATGGCACTGAAGGTACCCAAAGACCCTCTAACTGGGTTTGAATAGCAGAATTTTTGAATTGAAACAGTTGGACATCCACTCTAAACTCACGCCTCCTTGTGACTGCATTTCCGAAGACAAGTGCACATTTGTTTATGCACATGCCTTTCTCACCCACCTCATTTCTCATTCTCCATCACCTCATCATCACTGCTGATTCAAATAAGCTATCCCAAACCCCAATGGCCACATAGAAGCTCTACAGAGGGCCAGGGAATTGGAAACAGAATGAGGTGGAATAATATCCCTGCTTTGTCTTGGCAAAGGTAGGTAGGTATACACAGCAGATTTACGTATTGTTTTAGCATTAGCTAGGAAAGCCTAGGAGCTAGGACTAGAGGATCCTTGCATAGGGTGAGAGATGAAGGGTGCTCCTAGGCACATCTGTATGTTTGTAGGTGCTATCTACATGTAAATCCCTCCAGGCCAGCAAGCAAGAAAGATACAAAGGAAACTAACAAAGAAAAATCACATGCTCCACATATGAAAAAGCATTCAGTATATAGGAAGCACCACCCAGTTATTCCCCTGCCTCCACACCTTTCCCAACCAACCTAGCCTGATATTCTTCTCCCTCTCCTTTCCTTCTCCCCGGTTTTCTCCCTACTTTGCCTTTGAGACCAACAAATAGCATTACACATACTTTTAGAGAGGATCACCGAGTTTAATTAACCCACACTTTTTCAGATAAAGAAGTAAGTACCTTTGGTCCAGTCAGGTTAAATGGAGAGAGGTAAGAGCTGCAGTGAGAGTCATGGTATGTTTATCTCACTCTTCTGGCAATACCTGAAGTCTTACAGGAAGGGACCATGTCACAGAAAGTCACAATAAACACTGTTTACATGTTTATGGTTAATGAAAGTGCTCTCAAATCCTACTTGTAACAAGTCGCTATGATCAACCATTCAGTGGCAACCAGGCGCCTTAATATACACACAAAGAATCTTATTTGACTTTATCTGAAATTATTTAAAGGGTTTTTTTTTGTCTAAGTAGCAGAGTAATTGCATAGGAGAGAGACAAAGGGATGAGGATAAATGTTAAATGTTAAACATTTCTTGGTTTGTGTCACCACAGTGGCTGACAAGGCTGCCTATCTCCAGAACCTGAACTCTGCTGACCTGCTCAAAGCCCTGTGCTACCCCAGGGTCAAGGTCGGCAATGAGTTTGTCACCAAGGGCCAGACGGTGCAGCAGGTAAATGCATGTCCTCTGTGAAGCACACATTAAGGCCTACATGGCACGGCTTAATGACGCTAACAGTTATTATTGTATATACAAAGGTGTACAATGCAGTGGGCGCCCTGGCCAAAGCCATCTACGAGAAGATGTTCCTGTGGATGGTCACCCGCATCAACCAGCAGCTGGACACCAAGCAGCCCAGGCAGTACTTCATCGGGGTCTTGGACATCGCTGGCTTTGAGATCTTTGATGTGAGTTATCTTCACATTAATAAAAACTGAGGGATGCAATTTTGAATTTTGATATACTAAGTGATAAGAGTTTGCCCCCAAATATTTAAGAGATAATAGAAAACAATAACAATAATAGCTAAATTTATTGAAAAGTCAGTATATTTTTGATACTATTCTAGGAACTTCAAAATGTTGCTTCATTAAACCTTTAATAAAGAGAAGTTAATGTTTCCATTATTATTACAAAAGAAATTGGATATACAATGAAAATCAAACATGCTGAAGATTCTACAGGCATGTAACACAAAGCTAAGATAGGATCTGTCTGCAGCAATTGGTACCTATGCAAGGCATCTTACACTGATACCTGGGCATGGAAGGGAGAAAGCCCAGAGGCAGAAGCCCAGTCGTAGGTGCTGGCCTCTTGTCTTCCAGGTTTACCTCATACAAACTATTTCATGTCCAGGCTTCAGCTTTATCCTGGGTAAAGAGAGAGTAAATGGTTGCAAAGACTCTCAGATCTTCAACTGCTATTCTGCACCAGATCTCTGCTTTCATAGATCAGACAAGGGGTTATCTGATGTCAACAGAAAAGAAACCAAACTGTCCATTCCACTTTACACATCAACTAAATGTCTTAACATAAGTTTTCATGACAGCCAAAGATAAGAGTGTTAACCACTCCTAGAATTTGAGAATAGAGGGTTCAACCTCTGCTAGCAAGTTTTTCTAATACATCACTTTCCCATTCTCTTTTGCAGCAGAATCATAAAGCACAGGGCCATGCTTGTGCCTTGCTACACATTCTTGTCTTTGCAATTTCACAAGTGAAAAGAAAGTAGATTCTGTTAGAACTGTAGTGTAATAGGCAGATGATAAATAAAATGTGGAAGGTAGATTCTCCAGGCATGCTGGTGTGCACCTGCAATCTCAGTACTTGGGAGGCAGAAACAGATAGATCTCTGTGAGTTCTAGGTCAGCCTGGTTTATATAGTGAGCTGAAGGACAGTCACAGTTACTTAGTGAGACTCAGTCTCAAAAGAGAAGGGAAGATAAAGGGGAGGCAGGAAAGAAGGGAAGAAGAGAGGGAGAAGAAGGAAGAATGGAAGGAAGGAAGAATTAAAGAAAAGAAGGAAGGAAGGAAAGAAGGAAGGGAGGGATGGAGGGAGGAAGGAAGGGAGGGAGGGAGGGAGGGAGGAAGGGAGGGAGGAAGGAAGGAAGGAAGGAAGGAAGGAAGGAAGGAAGGAAGGAAGGAAGGAAAATTGTAGTGTAATTGATATCTGAGTACCTAAAGAATGTCCAGCATTCATGAGATAGGTATTTATCCCTGGGAATGTTGAACCAACAGCAATTAGCATAAATACTTAAGTTTAACCTCATCATTCTGTTCAGATTATTTCTCATAAGGAATATTTCCATTAACAGATTTTGCTCCCATAAATAAGCACTTAACCTGTGAAATCTCTGCTTCTCTGTGTAGTTCAACAGCCTGGAGCAGCTGTGCATCAACTTCACCAACGAGAAGCTGCAGCAGTTTTTCAACCACCACATGTTCGTGCTGGAGCAGGAGGAGTACAAGAAGGAAGGCATCGAGTGGACGTTCATCGACTTCGGGATGGACCTGGCCGCCTGCATCGAGCTCATCGAGAAGGTTCGTATGGCTTTCTTGGAAAGGTCTGTCTGTGAGGATGACTTTCAGACGTCTTAAAGAATCCTGCAAAGCATTACCATCGCCTGAGATCCGAACAAACTGGGAGAGCACTATTTAGAAATCACTTCCAAACTCTCCTCATGTAGAAGTTGTGAAGAGGAAGCTTCATTTAGCTCCTCCCCCATTGTGTCCTAATCTTGAGTCATATCCAGTGTAAAGGCAGCTGTGAACACTCCATGTGTGACCATCGGCTTCACTAGAACCACTCTTGCTAGTTCTCATCTGCCTCCATCATAGTCCAGGATGTCATTCACAGTAATAAATGCTTTTCTAAATAAAAACTGATGCAGAGACAATACAGTCAGCACACCAGAAACCAAGAGGTCAAATTGCTTGTACTCCTTAATAATCTATATTTAAGGAGACTAAACATCTAAAATATCTTAAGTAGTGTTTGGTTTATACTATTTTTTCTTACTGTGCATGGAGTCAAATATTATTCTCAGACAGAAGTGTGTGTGTGTGTGTGTATACACACTCAAACATGTGCAGGTACATCTGTGCACATGTGGATACCAGAGAAGGATGCTAGGTATCTTATTCTATCACATTCTGCTGCATTCTCTTGAGACCAGGCCTCTACTAGGCTGGTGACCTTCTACCTGCTCTACAGCAATGGGGCTACAGGTAGGCACATGACCATGCCTAGCCTTTATGTGGGCTCTTACACTGCATGCACTCTTACCCACTGAGCTAGTTTCCCAGTTCCAGTACATCCTTTTAGAAGCAAAATAAAACGTTGACAACAAATTTATTCATTTAACAGGGGGAAGTATGATAATAAAAAGCATTTAACAAATTACCTACAAATTCCTTGGGATTTGTGTCCAGCTATTCTTTTAACTGACCCTAATGCTACAGATTGAATGAGAGATGAGATGGTGGGAAAGTCATTCTAGGAACGACAGAGGGACTGTTTGAGCACAAAGCCTGACTTACTCAGCATTTATAATTTATTAGGGGTGCTTATAAACCAAATGGCAGCCACCATGTCTGCACCCATTGAGAAAAGTGAGGTTGACATAGGTCTCCTTTTCTGAATTCAGCCACTGGGCATCTTCTCCATCCTGGAAGAGGAGTGCATGTTCCCCAAGGCAACAGACACCTCCTTCAAGAACAAGCTGTATGACCAGCACCTAGGCAAGTCCAGCAACTTCCAGAAGCCTAAGGTGGTCAAAGGCAAGGCAGAAGCTCACTTCTCCCTCATTCACTATGCGGGCACCGTGGACTACAACATCACTGGTTGGTTGGACAAGAACAAGGACCCTTTGAATGACACCGTGGTGGGGTTGTACCAGAAGTCAGCCATGAAAACTCTGGCCAGCCTCTTCTCCACCTATGCCAGTGCTGAAGCAGGTACTTTCTATGTCCTTCATCTAATCAAACTATTCCCCTAGAATGTTCCACTGATCTGGCCTCTGGGAGTCTACTCTATTGATGGGTTTTCTTTTCATCTCAGATGGTGGTGCGAAAAAAGGAGCTAAGAAGAAGGGTTCTTCTTTCCAAACCGTGTCAGCCCTCTTCAGGGTAAAGTATAAATTTAAACTGGAAAAATATATTTAGTTTCTATGGATTGTAAGTTTAGGATTTAGAATAAATCAGGAGGGAATGGCATGGTGATAGGAATCACTTTAGATATTCACTCTCATCAGGATAGATCTAAAGCCATACTTGGGTAGGGATGGGTGCTTTATTCTTTATTCCTTATTATGATCATCTGAAGCGTTTGAGAATGTCCACATGTCCTTAGAACTTCTTGGGCACAACACACACACACACACACACACACACGTCAAATGCCAATAATGAGGATGCTTTTAAAGGAAGCACTTCTGACCCTCAATGTTATCCCTGTGATGGCTGCATTCCTGTCTCACTGACAGTATCATTTGAGGATGTTCTTGAGTTTCCCTTTGTTTTCTTTGGAATAGGATCTTCCCACGTAGGCCAGGCTGACCTTGAACTTGTGAACTTATTACCTCAGACTCTTGAGTACAGGATTCCGGGCATGTGCCACCTTGCCAGGGTTCAAATTTCCTTTGAAAATGAACAAGAGATACATTCTTTAGAACAAAACACCTTTCACCCTGAGATAGATTGGACATCTTTAGAAAAGATGAAAGCCACCCGAAACCAAGTCTAGTGACCTAAATGGATGGTTAACTACAAAAGAATAAGACTTCTATTTACAAAATAGTGTAGCTTCTCTATTATATCCATGCACATTTCCATAATGCAATTATAATTCTTCTACAGCAAGCCTCTTCGTGAGAGGAGCATGTAAGACGTCTACTCCGAGGACTGCCTGTGAGGATTTTCATGTGTAATAGAGGGCCTGCTTGTTGGGGTTTCTGTCCCACCCAGTTCTCCACAGCTGGCAAGC
>LOEQ01009808.1:550-14983 GCA_001685075.1 Bramus lutescens | reverse complement strand
CTCCCGTGTTGCCCACCTTCCCCATCCTCCTTAGCCCTGGCTGGACCCTCCCGTATTGCCCGCCTTCCCGATCCTCCTTAGCCCTGGCTGGACCCTCCCTTGTTGCCACCATTCCCACCTCTTCCTCTCATCTGTTCTTCCACAGAGGAGATTTCTGACCTCACGGAGCAGATTGCAGAGGGAGGGAAGCATATCCATGAGCTGGAGAAAATAAAGAAACAAGTGGAACAAGAGAAATGTGAGATCCAGGCTGCCTTAGAAGAAGCAGAGGTACATGTCACTACATTCTTGGGGGGTGGGGATCAAAGACAAACACTAGCAAAGGTATCAAGCTGAGTAATGGCACCATGAGCTGCATACATTACTGTAGAGCAGAGACAATAGAAGTATGGAACCTTTGTGCATAGGGTAATTAAGTAGTTAGCAATGCCAACACTGAGGGTGGAGTGATGTCTCAGCTGGTGAGAGCTCTTATTGCTCTCCCAGAGGACCTGAGTATGGTTCCCAGGACCCATATCTGTGGCTCACAACCACCTGTAACTTCAGCCCTGGAGGAGCAGACACCATCTCCTGGCCTTTCAGAGCCTCTGCATACACATGACACACACACACACACATAAACATGTATGCACATAAATAAAATAAAAATAAATTTGAGAAAAACGCAAATGTTCTACCCCTTCAATTCAGTTTCTTAGAATTTACCACAAGAAACTAATCTCTGTTTTGTAAGACAGGGTTTTTCTGTGTAACAGCCCTAGAGCTTGCTCTGTAGAGCAGGCTGGGCTTGGACTCACAGAGACCCACATGCCTCTGCCTCCCAAGTGTTGAGATTAAAGGTGTGCACCACAACCACCTGGCAAGAAACTAGTCTTAAAAGAGATAAAACTTGGCTGGGTGGTGGTGGCACACGCCTTTAACCCCAGCACTCAGGAGGCAGAGGCAGGAGGATTTCTGTAAATTCGAGGTTAGCCTGGTCTACAGAGCAAGTTCCAAGACACCCAGAGCTGTCACACAGAGAAACTCTATAACTCTATCTCAAAAGAAAGAAAAGAAAGGGGCAAAACTTTGAGACAAAGATGCTCAGTGGGCTACAGGACTCTCCACCAAACATTATACCCTCTGTTCAATCTCCACAACCTACACCTACAGGATAGAAGGAGAGGAGCAACTCTCGCAGATTTATCTCTGACCTTTGAGTTCTCTCTCTCTCTCTCTCTCTCTCTCTCTCTCTCTCATTTATCAAATAAATAAGTGAAAAAAGGCAAAAAGTATGATTAATATAGGTAAAGTTTTTGATAGACAAAATATTTGCTTTTAATATATATGCAAGACATATTTGCATATACAACTTCGATTAGATAGAAAATAGATAGAAATAGGTGAATCAGAAGGATCATAAATGAGGTCAAGGCCAGCCTGAACCACACACAAAAGAGCCTGTCTAAAAAAATAATTATAAAAAATGCACCACATAAAAATAGTTGCCTCTTTGTGAGGGACAATAGGAAACTGTTTTTATACATTGTCCCCACATTGTACAATGAGTATATACTATATAATCAGGAAAAAAGTATTTTGAAACTGATAGTTTCTATGCCAGATTAGTATTGGACACATGAAGATTGTAGTTTACAAAACATTATGTATAATACATACAAAATTAATCAGATAATTCTATTAGTACCATCATGAATCTTTAGATAGTGCACAGTACCTTTTTTTACGGAGCAGACCCATATAGTCTATAACCAGATAAATAAAAAATGAATTGCCCCATAGGTTCTTAGGACAATTACTTTAACTTTAAAGTTCAACAAGATGACAGCAATAGGAGCGTGCCTCACAAACTCATAGTAGGCGCCAAGGAGTTCTCTTCTGCTCAGTGCTGACTGATCTCTATGTCCTTAAGGCATCTCTGGAGCACGAAGAGGGAAAGATCCTGCGCATCCAGCTGGAGCTGAACCAAGTCAAGTCTGAGATCGACAGGAAGATTGCCGAGAAGGACGAGGAGATCGACCAGCTGAAGAGAAACCACATTAGAGTCGTGGAGACCATGCAGAGCACGCTGGATGCGGAGATCAGGAGCAGGAACGATGCTCTGAGAGTCAAGAAGAAGATGGAGGGAGATCTGAATGAGATGGAAATCCAGCTGAACCACGCCAACCGCTTGGCTGCTGAGAGCTTGAGGAACTACAGGAACACCCAAGGCATGCTGAAGGTAGACATCCATTGGCCTCTCAGATGAGTCAAAGAACACACCTGTCTGCCGTTCTCACAATTTAGCTATCTTTTAAAACTACTTTCCCTACTGCTGTGATAAAAACACCCTGGCAAAGAGCATCTTAAAGAAGTAAGTGTTTATTCCAGCTCCACCACAGCAGGGAAGTCAAGGCAGGGGGAAGGTGAAGCAGCTGGTCACATTGCACCCACCATCAGAAACAGAGAGAAATGAGCTCAAACTAGCACTTGGCTGGCTTTTCCCATTTTATACAGTCCAAGATCCCTTGCTCACAGAATGGTCCTGCCTGCAATTACAGTCGGCTTCTTATATCAATTAACATAGTCATGATAATTGGCAGTCCCCCTGTGGCATGCCCATTGTCCTCTCCCAGGTCATTCTAGAGTCTGTCAAGTTGATAGTTAACACTGGCTCTCATAGCCACTCCCCCACTTGCTAAATTATACAGCTGAATGCACCAAGGAAGCCAAATGACAGTGTTTAAAACATAACAGTTTCCAGAAAGTATATGTAGAAGAACAAACAGAAGCCAAAAGATGAAGAAATGACCAGAGAGAAAATAAGCAGGCTTTCCACAAAACAGGCCTGAGGATGAATCTTAGTTTTGTCATCCTCTGAGTTCAGGCAAGTTATTTCACCTCTGGGGCCTGTTACTTCTACATAATAAGAGTAAGTTTCCCACCTCAAGGATGGCAGTAAGGATCCAGTGAGACGGCAGGTATCATGCATGATATGGAGCTTGTAGAAAATGCTCTATAAATGATAAAGAATAGTGGCATGCATGTGACAGACAACAAGATAAAGGCAGAGACACAGCAAGAATCTGTCCCTTGATAATTTGCTCACACACTAAACAAAACCACCATCATTCTTAAGCGCACACAAATGACAGGCAAGTGACCTCCTGTTCCTAGCATCAGTACACTGCTGTAGCTCATTTCCTTAGGTATCCATCTCCTCTTCAGTACAAAGTATTTTTTTTTAACTTACAGGACACTCAGCTGCACCTGGATGATGCTCTCCGGGGCCAGGAGGACCTGAAGGAGCAACTGGCGATTGTGGAGCGGAGAGCCAATCTGCTGCAGGCTGAGATGGAGGAGCTGCGGGCCACGCTGGAGCAGACAGAGAGGGGCAGGAAGATTGCAGAACAGGAGCTGCTGGATGCCAGTGAGCGGGTGCAGCTCCTCCACACCCAGGTGAGCCAAATGCTGGGGCACCTCTAAGTCAGGAGTCTAGAGAGCGAGTACATACGTAAAACCAAGGATGGGCCCACATCTAAACCACTGCAGTTATGACAGGGTGACAGGTGACTTTGTTGAGTATTCCTATTTCTCTTCCAGATTTTTCACCGAAAAGTATTTGTGAATTTAGAAATAAGGTTAGGCTTTGGGAGTTATTTAAAACCAGGAAGAATAATACTGAGTAAACATGCCTTTGACTCCAAACTGACACACACTTCATGAAACACTTATCGGTGGCACGGTAGAGTTCAGCTGCCCTGTGCTTACTGTTCCCAGGCCTCAAAGAGCATTTATCCTCCCTTCTTGCTCATCATTCAATGTAGTAGTAGCCCCTGGTAGGATCTGTGGGACACTAAAATATACACTCCAGTATTTCCAAATAGTCCCCTTCGAGAATACTGGGTTGGAATTTTAAGAAGCTGTTTTCATAATACAAATTCAGAATCCCCCCAAAGGACAAACTCTCCCTTGCCCCCCCCCACATACACATATATGCACACACACACACATACACAATTCTTTTGAGAGACTTCCAGTGCCATGCACTCATACACACACACATTAAAAAAAAAACTTTTAAACAGAGACTACTATAAATAAAACAAATGAAAGAACAAGTAACAGATGACAACTCCTATGGGCATTCACTGTTCTTGTCTTGAGACAGGGTCTTCCCATATAACACAGGCTGGCCCTAAATTCATGACTCATGTGCCTTAGCCTCCAGACTACTGGGATTACAAGCATGTGCTGTCATACTCTGTCAATACAGGCACTCCTAAAACTTCAGAGGTCCTCCTATATAAAGCAGATAGGCAGTAAAGGACTGAGTACCGGAAAGGAGGTTTCAACTATGCAAATGATTACGAGTTTGCATCAAACAGAAAACTTCCCAGTAGTAAATGTTGGCATTGGGTTTCCTGAGTTAGACAAAAATAGAACATTTGTAAATCCCAAGTGGGAAACCTGAAAATCTTATAAATTTCCATTTTTCCCCACAGAACACAAGCCTCATCAACACCAAAAAGAAGCTGGAAAACGATGTTTCACAGCTCCAGAGTGAAGTGGAAGAAGTGATTCAAGAGTCACGCAACGCAGAAGAGAAGGCCAAGAAAGCCATCACTGACGTGAGGGCCTTGCCCGTATTCTCCTCACACCCGTGCCGCCTGCCACCACTGGGCTCACTATTTNACCAAGAAGAAGCTGGAGACAGACATTTCCCAAATCCAGGGAGAGATGGAGGACATCGTCCAGGAAGCCCGCAATGCAGAAGAGAAGGCCAAGAAAGCCATCACTGACGTGAGCAGAGGGCAAGACGGAGGTGATAAACCTGAATCCTGCTGGCCTTGTCAGCCCTTACTCAACTGTTTTATCACTCACCAGGCCGCCATGATGGCYGAGGAGCTGAAGAAGGAGCAGGACACCAGCGCCCACCTGGAGCGGATGAAGAAGAACCTGGAGCAGACGGTGAAGGACCTGCAGCACCGTCTAGACGAGGCTGAGCAGCTGGCACTGAAGGGCGGCAAGAAGCAGATCCAGAAACTGGAGGCCAGGGTGGGTTTCCTGGTCAACATGTATTCTTCTCTTTCTACTCCAAAATGTGACTTTCAATACTAGACATTGTAGGGCATCCTGAAGTGAACAGCAGATAATCCCCTTGCCTGACAGTTTAGGTTGGGGCACTTCGACTAAGACATTAATAACTGCAAATAAAACAGTGGGCTACTTGAAGAAATAGACACCCATTGACCGCTTAGATAATAGAAAACATTCTTTAAAATCTGCCTTTGGGGGCTGGAGAGAAGGCTCAGTGGTCAAGAACACTTGCTGCTCATGCCTAGGGCCCAGGATCAGTTCTCAGCACCCACATAGTGACTACAACTGTCTGTAACTCCAATTCCAGAGTAGCTGATGCCCACTTCTGACCTCTGTGGTATACTTGCACATACAGGCAAACAACACTCATATACAAAATAAAACAACACATCTAAAAAAATATTATTTAAATCCACTTTTTTGTGTAGGTCCGTGAACTTGAGGGAGAAGTTGAAAACGAACAGAAGCGCAATGTTGAAGCAATCAAGGGTCTGCGCAAACACGAGAGAAGAGTGAAGGAGCTCACTTACCAGGTAAGGGAAGGCAGGGCCTCGTTGGGTTCCTGCCCCGTCTTCAGGACATTAAATCAGTAGATACAGAAAAGTTGCCACGGACCGGTCCTCTCGGGACCCACGAACCGAGGGAGAACGGGACGAAAGACAGGACAACTCAGGATTCGGCTGATGACAGACACTCACACACAAGAGCGATGTGAAATCTGCTGCAATTTTACTGAAGATCAAGATGTAATATTTATACAGAAACAAAATAAAGCAAAATGAGGAAGTTGGCACACTTCCTTAAATCTTCAGACTAGCTAANGGAGCAGACGGTGAAGGACCTGCAGCACCGTCTAGACGAGGCTGAGCAGCTGGCGCTGAAGGGCGGCAAGAAGCAGATCCAGAAACTGGAGACCAGGGTGAGTGCCTTCAACCCTAAATCTGGGAAGGGCAGGGGGACACAGTCTTCTTGTCGTGGGGTCAGGAAGACGCTGGCCATACCTGCAGTAGACCTTAGGGAATTAACATTCCCCAACACCGACTGGAGGGGCGGAGCTACATCTTTCTCTTGGTTACAGGTCCGTGAACTTGAAGGAGAGGTTGAGAATGAACAGAAACGTAACGCCGAGGCTGTGAAAGGGCTACGGAAACACGAGAGAAGAGTAAAGGAACTTACCTACCAGGTGAGAGCAATGCTCTCCAGAATGCGCAGATATCGTGCCTGAGGGGAAAGGAAAACCCCGGTGACTGCTTGGGTGGCACTCGCAGACATGCATGTTAACTCCATGCATGTGAAGGATAAAGAGAGAGTGGCTAATCACAGGCACACATCAAGCTAGGGTGGTGAGGGAGGCCTTTATCAAACAACACAGAAGTGGGGGCATGCAGGTCCTTGGCAGAGCATACATATTTCACACAGGCTTGGTCCACAGTAAGGGGAAGGAAGGTGGGAGGGAGGACAGGAGAGGAAGAAAGGAGGAAGAGAAGAAAGGAAGGGAGGGAAAGTAGCACAAGAGAGAAAAGAATATAGGCATTAAAGCAAAGCAAACTAGATGTCAGTCCTAGTGTGGCCTCACCCAGAATAGCTGGGGGAGGATTGGTTGGACAAGATGCATAGACTTCTATAATACAGAGGTTGACACACGTTTACCAAGTGTGACCATAGCACAGGCTGGTCAAGCTTACCCCCAGGCACCCTTCCAGCATATCAGCAACTTATTTTGGCACTGGTGGTAGACTAATTCTTGGAACTGAAAGCACTTTTTTTCTAAAATCAAACTTTCAGACGGAGGAGGACCGCAAGAATGTGCTCAGGCTGCAGGACTTGGTGGATAAGTTACAGGCGAAGGTGAAATCCTACAAGAGACAAGCTGAGGAGGCCGTAAGTGTCTTTGAGGTTTCATAGAACAAAGCAAACTTCTGTTCAGAGAGAAAATGTGTTAAAAAAAAAAAAAAGCAAAAACCCCTTTGGTGAGGAAGGAGGGCACACTATAAGAATCTGCCATTCATGTGTTTTCTGGGGGCTGTGATCTTACAAATATAAATGCACACACTCCCATGCTAATTGTAGACTAAGCCTCAAGAGGAGATGTTGATTGTTAGGCAGAAAGGCTGGGGAAAGGGAAAGCTCCAAATACCCAACCTTAACTGATAGCAAGACACACAACAGAATCCCTAAGGCCAGGGTGAACAATTCCTGTCTCCCAACATACCAAAACCAAATGTTCCCAAAAGTGAAATATGGATCCCCACCCCTACACACACACACACACACACACACACACACACACCCCAACTGACTTGTTGACTGACTCACTGTATAGGTAAGGCTTTCCTCCCTGTATCCATCCCAGCAACTGGGAGAACGTGCTGGAAGATCTAGAGGTACAGCTAGCAGCACTGTGAGGCCCTGGGTTCGGCAGTACCACACAGCAGCCGGAAGATTCCCCAGCTGCACTTTCCCTGTTGTGCCTGCCCCATTCTTCAAGAGATATGTGAGAGGAAGGAAGAAAGGGCAGAAATATTAACAGCCACACAAAAGAGGCAACTTTTATCTTAGTCCCACGCTTTCCCTTCTTCTGTATTAGTCTTAAATACAGGGGGAAACAATGTCTAGTGGGTTTTCCAAAGCTATTTGTTAACATTTGCTTACTGCAGTCTTTGAGGGTACCTGAGTCCCTTCTTCCTTCCCACCCAAGAGATACATCAGAAAAAGGGAAGCAAGGGGCTGGAGAGATGCTCAGTTGTTAAGAGCACTGGCTGCTCTTTCCCATAAACCAGGTTCAATTCCCAGCATCCACATCGTGGCTCATAAAGATCTGTAACTGCATTCCCATGTCTTTTTTCCAGTCTCCTTGGACACTGCATGAATATGTCGCACAGACATACATGCAGGCCAAACACCTACACACATAAAGTAAAATTAAAATAAATCTTTACAAAAAGCAGGGAGGTGGTAAGCAGATTTGACAAAAGGCTGGTCTCTTCCACCTGAAAAACAATTTCTCTTTTCCTTGCTTCAAGTCAAAATTGACACAAGAGGTACAAATTGGGTTGAGGCTGGAGGTCAGATCGACAGCGCATGACAAGGGCATACAATTGTGTACAGCAAAACCCTCAGCGTCTAACTGCCCGAACTCTTGTCTGTGCTCAGGAGGAACAATCCAACACCAACCTGGCTAAGTTCCGCAAGCTCCAGCATGAGCTGGAGGAGGCTGAGGAGCGGGCCGACATTGCTGAGTCCCAGGTCAACAAGCTGCGGGTGAAGAGCCGAGAGGTCCACACCAAAGTCATAAGTGAAGAGTAGACTCACTTTCCCGTGGCTGTGGAGTGGCTGACGAACATGCGCAGAATGTGCTGCTTCTGGTCACCGGCTTCACTTTACACCTATGGCTGACTAAATAAAAACTACAGCGTGTTTATAAACTAAACCAGGCTATCTTTTTATTTGCAAAACTGTTTGCTGGTCAAGCCAGTTCTCACCTACCTGTTGTTTTCTGTTATCATGTATAGCTGTGTGGGGCTGTCTTGGTTCATTTCCTGTTGCCATGATAAAACACTGACCAAAAACAACTTTGGGAAGAAAGGGTTTGTTTGGCTTATAGGTCACAGTCCATCAGTGAGAGAAGCCAGGGAAGGAAGTCAAGACAGGAATGCAAGAACTAAAGCAGAGACCACAGAGGAACCATGCTTACTGGCTTGCTCCCCAACTTTCTTAAACAACCAAGAACCACACACAGACATGCCTTCAAGCCAATCCTGATGGAGGCAATTCCCCAGTTGAGGGTTCCTCTTCTCAGGTGACTCTGGTTGTTTCAAGTTGACCAACAACCAGAAGCCTTTTTTTTTTATTATTATTTTTTCAAGACAGGGTTTCTGTCCTGGAACTAGCTCTTGTAGCCTTTAATCCCAGCACTTGAGAGGCAGAGGAGGGGGATCTCTGTGAGTTCAAGGCCAGAAGCCTTTTCTTAACTTCAACCTTGGACGCTCCCTCCCACACAGTATCTATCTGTCACGCAGGGCCTTTTGTTTGAGACATGGTGGGTCTCCCTATGCTGCCCAGGCTGAATTCAAACTTAAGATTCCTTTGCCTAAACTTCCCCACTGCTGGGACTACAGGAGTGCAGGACTTGTTTTAATAAATATCTCTGGATTGTTACAATGGATTAAGGAAATCTGTCTCTGAGGGAGCCTCTCTGAGGGAGTCTTTCCAGAAAGATTCATTCATTTACTCACTCTCTAGGTACCGGGCATCTACCCTATGCCAAGTACTGTCCTAAATTCTGTGGGTGTCTCTGAGAACGAACAGCTCTCAGGGAATTTACACTCTACAGGGAAAGAAAGGTAATCAATACATAAGTAGCTATAAAATGTATCAAATCAGTACAAGTGGAAAATCTAGACGTGAAGGGAAACTGTGATAGTTTAACGGTGGAAGGCGACCTTAGCAGGTTGGAGCCAAGGGTCACCATGAAGTCACACCATGCAACACAGCTCAAGTGGGAGGTTTATTGGGGGGAGGTTCAGAGGCAGCCTCGGAGCGAGATGAGAAGGGGAGGGATGAGAAGGGTTTGCGTTTCATAAAGGAACATAGTACATGCACGTAGGGGCAGTGCTCTAGGTAGTGGCTGAGGTAGCTACAGAGTCACATCTTGGCAGCAGCTGCTGCTGCTGTGTCCAGCTAAGTCTCTGAGAGCAGGCCAGTGTAAATGCTGAAGCGCTAACATTCCTCCCTTTTGTTTATTATAAAAAAGATGAGGAAATAAGAAGGCATAGCTGGTGAGGTGGGTGGGAATGGAGGTGTTGTGTTCTCTAGACTGCTTCCCGTCTTCAGGGGCAGATTTTGAGGGGACCTGGCAGGGTACTGGCAGAGCAGAAGATAAAGTTAAGAAGTTTAGGGGGAATTTTTCCTTAGGTTCTGATAATTGAGGGAGGCTACATCCAAGAAAGGGGAATATTAGGTGACGAGGGAGAATGCACTGCAACAAGGCATATGAGCTATGAAAGAAACGCATTGGCTCTCCAGTTTCAACACTGTCATGGGTTTCTTTTATGTGGTGGATAAGACCACGAAAATATAATTGTCAGTGAAGGTGGAAACCCTAGCTCGGTAACTTCAGAATGGCTTTTGGAACTGCACAGAAGTTTGTCGGGATACACACTTTTCAGACTGGACAAGGGTTTGAGTGACTCTATTCATCTAAATGTGCGATGTTTTTATTTGGGAGTTCGTGACAATAAAGTTATTCTTAAAAATAAATGAATGAGTAAAAATAAATGAATTTTTCACCAAGGCAATGCTGCAATGACAGAGCTTTGGGGAAATTCATAGCTGGCTAATGTACACGGATTGTAAAGGCAAGGGAATTCTTCCTGTAGGAACTACAACAAACCCATCAGCTTGGTTCCATTTCCCAATTTACAGCTACTGCCGCTGTCTCCATTTATTTAGAACTTAGATTTCTGCATCAGCATCCTGTAGCTTTTAGCACACGCATCTCCTTCATGTACACACACACCCCTTAGCAATTGTTAACAATAATATGCAGTTTGCAATTAAACTACATCTCAGGAAATCTTATCATTAGCTGAAAATACTGTTAAAATGAAAGTACATTGGCATCCCTAACCTAACAGAACTTCAGAGGACCGGTTATTTTCCAGCGAGATTTCTGGGCTTACTGGGGTCCTAGTGGGCAATGTAGTATACAGTGGTCCAGGAAAAGCTCAAAATTTAAAGTTGTTCAAGAGGGAAGAGCAATCTCAACTGAGAAAAGCCTCTATAAACTGGCCTGTAGGAGAGTCTGTGGGGGTGTTCTCTTGATTAATGGTTGTTGTGGGAGGGCCCAGCCCATTGTGAACCTAGCTAACCACGGATCACAAGCCACCAGTAGCAGTATTCCCCTGTGCTCCCTGCTTCTGTTCCTGCCCTGCTTGAATTCCTGCCTTGGCTTCCCTCAGTGATGGGCTGTAATAGGGACATGTAAAACAAATGAGCCCTTTCCTACCCAGCATGCTTTAGGCCATGATGTTTATCACAGCAACAGAGAGCAAATTAGAACACATGGCATGGTAAGTCTGGCTAATGACAATACCTAGTAATCTTGAAAAATGCTAAATGGATAGCAAGTGTTCTTAGCACAGCATAACTATGGAAGCTAATGCATTTGTTAATTAGCTAGGTTTAAATACTCATGTATGTATATATGCATACATGTTCATAGATGCATAAATGTGTACTTACATATAGACATACACATATATGCATATGCATACTTACATATGTACATATATGTATGTATGCTGGTTGTTTTTATGTCTGCTTGACACAGGCTAGTCTTTAGAGAGCAGGGAGTCCCAACTGAGAAAACACCTCCATGAGATGGCTATAGGCAAGGCTGTTGGGCATGTTCTTAATTAGTGGTTGATAAGGGAGGGCCCAGTCCATTGTGGCAGTGCCAAGTCAGAGCGGTTCTATTTATAAGCAGGTTTAGCAAGTCATGAGGAGCAAACCAGTAAGCAGCACCCCCTCCATGGGCCTCTGCATCAGTTCCTACCTTCAGGTTCTTGCTGGTTTGAGTTCCTGCCTTGGCTTCCCTCATCAGGCTGTGACTCAGGATGCCTAAGCCAAATGAACCCTTGCCTCCCAAGTTGCTCTTGTTGTGATGTTTCTTCACAGCAATAGTAACCCTGAGAATATGCATACATAAATGTATATGTACACTTCAAAATACATTGTTCTTAATAAACACACATTTTTGTCAATTTTTAAATTAAAATTTTTGATTTTGAATTAGTAAATTTTTGTGTGGTGTAAGCGAGTGTCAGGAGCCATCCATCTTGTTTTTGGAGAGAGGATCTCTCACTGACTCAGAGTGCACTGAGTAGCTAGATGGGGTGCCCAGGGGCTCCTCTTTTCTCCAGCTCCTCAGAATGAAAGCAGGCGCTGCTGCGCCCAGGCCCAGCTTCTTCCCGCAGGTTCTGGGGACAGCAGAACTCAGGTGCTCATGCTTCCACCCTAGCGCTTTCCTGAACCTTCTCCCCAACCCCATACATTTTATTTAATAAAATTTTCCTTCAGCAAGTTTGACCCTACTTTTTCCAAGTGTCCACTACTTTGGAATTTCTTTTTCAAGGCTCATATTATTAAAATAAATAAAAATAACCTGCCTCTTAAGATTTTATATCCACTTCTCATCAAAAGAGGGACATAGCTGACAAGAGAAAGACTGAGGGACAACCGGTTGATGGATGAGACCATTAGCACAGCTGCTAAAGGCTGCTGCTTTCATCCAAGCTTTTCAGTGGGGATTAAGATTCCAGAGCTAAGACCCAACAGCTGTCAGGGGTAGAACTTACATTCTGACTCCTGACTTCGGGCACATGTTACCAGTATCAGTGTCCCTAGCCACCTTCACTACAGACTTCTCAGTCACTTTTTCCTAAGCGGGAAGCTGAAGAATCAGTCGTGGGCAGATCCTTAAGCCTGGCTTAAGAGTGGAATTCACCAGCTTAATTCCACCCTCCTGGCTGCCAGAGGCCCCAAGAAGCAGCTTCCTGAGGCCACAAAGAAAAATGAACACCTCTACTGCGTGATGAAGGAGAAAAACATTCCGCCTTAGGGATCACACCCAAAACAGGGCTTTTCTTAGATTCCTCCAGGCTGACCTTCACAAGCTGAGGGCAGACTGTGTTCTCAAGGTTGTCAGAGAAGCTATGGCTTGGGCACTCTTGGGGAAAGTGGAACTCAGAGTAGTGTGGGGTTCAAATTATGAAAAATCCTGCACAAAGAGTAGATAAGGACAGTAGTACTTTAGGCAAGGATTGCTTGGGGGTTCCCTACCCCCACCCCACTATTCTAACAATTCAAATGATTGCGATTTCAGTTCCCAGGTCTAACTCACTATGACATTAAATACAGGTCCTTGTGAAAGTGAGCAAAGAAAGGTCCCTGGAATCTTCAGATTGGGGAGGGGGGATCCTGGCAACAGTTTCCAAGCCCTGCTGAATGGTATGGCTGTAATCCCAGAATTTAGAAAACTGAGGCAGGAGGATGGCTTGAGTGCAGCCTGTGCAACCCAGTAAAATCTCATCTGAAAGCAAAACACAAAACTAGAATTTCCAAAATATTCTGCCCAGCAAGTCAGGCCACCTACCCTGTCCTCAACTTCTCTATTGACACCAAATTTCACACACTCCCCACCACACCCTCACTCAGTCTGAAACCTCTCAATGGATGGATGAGGCCCACCCTGACAGGCTCACTGATCTCACATGTGGGCCAGGTCCATCCCGACTCTGCAGACATCACTTCCCACTCTTTCTTCCCTCAGTCTGACCCCTTCCCAGATGTTCTGGGATGTACAGGAAGTGGCTCCTACCACCTCTGGGCCATTGGGATAAGATTTTTTTTCTGGAGGCATTGGGTGGTTCTCCCTCAAGCCACATTCCCACATTTTCAAGCATTTTGAGACCTGGCACTAGCCAATTAAATCATGAGAGGCTTCAAAGGACAACTTTGATATTCAACACCCAGAAGACTTTTTAATCATTTGTTAAATAAAATGGGGACATCCAATATAGTCTTTCTGCATGACAAAATGAAGCATGGTAAACACAAAACAAACATAACCAAAAGATCCTGGAACTATAGGAGATTTTTAAGGTCTGGGTTTGTGGTTCAGTCCTTGCCTAGCTGGCGCAAAGCCTGGTTGGAGCTCGGTACATGCACATCCCTGAAAAGTTCAAAGAAGTAGAGAGGTAAAGCAGAGAGACTAACAGTTACCAGAGCATGAGGGGAGGGGATGAGAAGGAAGAGAATGAGAGAGAAGAGGAAGGAAGGAGAGGAAGGAGAGACAGGAGAGGAGAGGAGGAAGTATGGACATGACAGGTGCGAAGTTAGAAGAAGAAGTAAATTCTGATATTTTATAAGTCACAACAGACTGTAGTTACTTATAAGAAAGTGCATATTTTAAAATAGCTAGGAGATTTCAAATGGTCTCTTCATAAAGAAATAGTAAAGGCCTGTGGTGATGGATCTGCTAATTTCTCCAATATCCATATATACATGTACCAAAACACCAAGCTACACTCCAAGGGTTCAATAGCATAGATAAATAAAACGAGATAAATAAAAGGATCTTGTTGACTGTGTCCTTTGCTTTACAGAGGCTTCTCAGTTTCAGGGGGTCCCTTTTATTAATTTTTGCTCTCAGTGTTTGTGCTACTGGGGTTATATTTAGGAAGTGGTCACTGTGACAATGCGTGTACTTCCTACTTTCTCTTCCATGAGGTGCAGTGTGGTTGGATTTATGTTGAGGCCTTTGATCCATTTGGACTTGAGTTTTGTGCATGG